>CM073599.1:36594737-36864737 GCA_037074985.1 Solanum bulbocastanum | reverse complement strand
TAGATTATCTTATCTTTTTTACACAAATTTATTAAATTGCCTTATATTTTATAGTATAGTAGTTATGGTTGCATTCTTACGCTACATGAAATTCAATAATGATCATGAAATCTCTTTTTAGCATGATTTCCTTATGATTTTGAGTTCCTAAACTTGTGCATTTTCTGCCTTATATGTTCCTATTTTTGTTTAAATGTAATCTACCCCTTTTGTAAATGAGTGTTAGTAAGCCCTTGAGTTTTTCATCAAGAACACTGATTGAGTTGTGGTTTCTTGATTCAATTGTTGCAAGTCTTAATATGCGTATTTGATTTATTTTCCTAATGAATTGATTGATTATTTTGAAAATCTCCATGATTCATGCTTCTTTCCATTTTTGTTCCCTTAATCGATTGATACACCATAATATTTACCTATCCTTGATAAACTTTGACATGATTCTTCTCCTTGATAGACTCTATTTTATTCTCCAACTTTTCTTTCTTTTAGTTAGTGTGGACAACTTTGATTTAATTGTTCTTGGCAAACTTTTGCTAGTTATGGTAAGTAAATATAAATATGTGACCTTGAAATATGGTAGTCTCTAAATCATGTTATTTTGGACTGAAGTATTTGACTGTATTAACATGGCTCCTTCAAAATTAGAAGATCATTCATGATTCTTTCCTTCAATCTAATTATTATGATGGATTGATCGATGGTAATCTCTAATTGTTAATTGACTATTTTACTTATTAAATCGCACTATTTTAATACCTTGATTTATAGTGAAATCCATGCATTGATGTTTGCTATTACTTTTTTTTTTTTTTTTGGAAAAACTTAGACGTAGTATCATATTTGATTAAGCGGCTTTTTTAAACTCGCATGGTTATGATAATATCATTGATTAAATACCAAGAATGTGGATCTAATTGAGTAGAATAATTTTCTTTTCTTTTCTCTAGTTTTGTACTTATTGATGTATCCTCTATATTTTACAATAAAAATAAGACTCTTTTCATTCTGTCCACACACTTAAACAAGGACAACACTCTCATACACTCTCAAATGCAATAATATTCTTACGTACTACCTTATAAGTTTTTGTTGTTCTTGTGGTTGCACGAAGTATGGATGTCGGTTCTTACATCAAGTTTGTGTGCTTTTTGAATGTTACTTAACCAGTTTGTGATCTTTGATAGAATTATAATCTATGGTATGTTCAAGGTAGTTACTTCATTATCTATTTTGATATCTTGTCTTACTCTATTGTCATGATAAACTTACTTTTTTTAATAGTAACTTTATTACTTTAGTATTTTATTTTAAGGTACTAAGAACAAACATACTCTCACCCTTTTGAATATTCTTTGCACGTACAGTATATTGCAACGGTGTTGCTTGCAATTCAATCATGGCAAGTGGAGAAGTCAATGCGAGAAGCCAAGCTAAAGTGGAATTGATGTCACCCCAAAAGTGGTATCAGGTACATTTTTGGAAATAATGAAAAACAGATAAACTATAGCTAACTTCTTGTATGAAGCACACATATAGCTTTACAAAAACAAGCCAACTCGTTATTCCCTCCCATTCTAATTTTAAATCACCCTTTAAAAGTCTTAAAAACATGAAAAATTTATTATTTTGTTAACTTATCAACATACTTTAATACAATCTTAATATAAAAAAAATATACTTATATTTTAGGTTCACATGATTTTTTAAATATCAAAATATTTTATTTAGTACTCTTGAATGAATTTTTTTAAAAGTTTTTTTTTTTTTTTGTCTTTTCTTAAGTCAATTAAGAGAGTCGATCATAAAAAATGGAATAGAGGGAGTAACATCGTATTGGGCCCATTTTAGCCTTGTCATATTTTGATCTCTCTCTAGCAACTTTAACTTTATATGTTGTTGATTTATTTAAATTACAATTTTCATGATATATTTTAATTATTTTGATTTGGAAGCAATCAGGTTAGTACATCTGTCCTTTCTTCTCCTTGTGTTTATTTTACTTATATTTAGCTTTTCCTTTTATTTCATATTATACAAATTAAGCATTTTATTAGAAGAGATCAGGTCAGTCTCTCATTCTTTATTTGTTAATATTTCAAATATCTTATTTATGTATTTGATACTCGAAAACCTTGCTTTGGTCGATTGAATTTGTAATTTGTTGTAGCTTCATTAGCTCTGTATGTGCCATTTTTTATTAACTCACATAGATTTAATTTGCTTGTCTAAAAGAAAATAAGTTTGCATGTCTAAGTATCTTATTCACCAAGGCTTATATTAATTAGATAATAATGGATTCATGCTTAATTTATTCACCCGTATCAAATATATTTTTTTCATTCTTTATTTTATAGTGACCTTATTTTCCATGTTAAATCTCCACATAATTCCCAAGATTCTGTCGGGACCCACATTTATGGACCTCGAAGGGTTCTTAACACTTTTCTTTTAAAATAACATGAACCCTTACCTAATCTATGATTTTGCAGACCCTTTTAATTAATTTTGTTTGTAATTAGGATAGAATTGTCTCCTAACATGCCTTTAATTCTTTAGGTGGTGACTCTTGTATTTTATTAATCCTAAAAGAGTTGTCCTGTCATTGCATAATCCGATTTCAAAAAAATAGGGCACGATAATAGCCATCATTGTGAGTTTAGGTGAAGATAACGGTACTAAAGAGACATTGCCACTATGCATAGAGAAGGTTCTAGAAGAGAACAAAAATGAGATGTTGGAAGTATTGACAAGGAACTTATCTCCTAGGCGCGAGGTAGACAATAATATCGAACTAGAGCCTAGAGCGAAGCCACCCACAAATTCCCTATATCGCATGGATCCAACCGAGATTGAGGAGTTGAAGAAGAAGTTGAAGGAGTTGCTCGAAGCCGGTCACATCCACCGTCTAAAGCAACCTATAGTGTGCCGATCCTATTTAGAAAGAACAAATATGGGTTGTCACGTTTATGCATACACTGCCGCGTGCTCAACAATGTGACAATAAATAAAAAATATCCCATCCTGCTCTGTGCTGACTTGTTCAAGAAACTTGGATATTCCAAGTACTTCACCAAGGTTGACCTTCAAAAAGGCTTCTACCAAGTTCACATAGAAGAAGGGAATGAGCTGAAGACGATATATGTCACTAGATATGGAGCTTTTGAGTAATTGGTGATGCCCTTCAGATTGACCAACACACCTTCTACCTTTTGAACACTGATGAACAAGATCTTTCATCCAGACTTATATCAGTTTGTAGTGGTGTATCTAAATGACATAGTCATCTATAACAATATCTTGGAGGAACATGTCAATAACTTGAAAAATGTTTTCCAAGTCCTACGAGAGAACAAGCTTTATATCAAGCAGGAGAAATGTTAGTTTTCCCAGCATGAAGTACACTTCTTGGGGAACGTCATTAGCCAAGATCGGTTGTGGATGGATGAGGCCAAGGTATAGACCACTAGCTATCTCCATTCACAGAAGAAACTCATACCAAAGCAAGCAAGGTGGCAAGATTTCTTAGTCGAATTTTATTATGAGTCAGTGTACAAACTAGGCAAGGGAAAAATGGTATGGCCGATACTTTGAGTAGAAAGTCTGAGCTTAATGTCATCACCACAACCTTCTATGATATTTAGACACTATTAAGGATGATATGCAACATGATTCGAAAGTAAAATGACTTATGGAGCTAGCTGCTCAAGGAAAATGAGGCACTTCTGGATGAAATATGGACTACTACTCACCATCAAACGAAAAAACTATTTGCCCAAGTTTGGAACTATTAGGTGGAATATTATAATGGAAATCCAGAACACGTCATAGTGGGACACCCGAGGCAGCATCACATAAGGGAATTGATCGATTCAATCTACTATTGGTCGTGTATGTGAGAAGACATAGATTGCTATATGCGGACTTGTCTTGTGTGCCAATAAGATAAGATAGAGCAACAACAATGTACAGGACTATTAGAACCACTACCCATAGTGGAGTGCCTACGGGAGAGTATGACTATGGGCTCTATAACTTGCTTGCCAAAGTCTAACATTTATAGGACGATCATGGTCGTGATGGACAGGTTTTTGAAGTATGTTAGCTTCATGCCCACCAAAGCAGGTTGCACTGCTAAAAAGGCTGCCAAATTATTCTTCAAGGTCATGGTAAAATAATAGGTTTTCTCGAGGCAATCATCCGCGATCGAGACCCACATTTTATAGGAAACTCTTGGAGAGAGTTGATCAATATGCTTGGCACACTGTTGCATTTCTCCACTAGTTTTTACTCACAGACGAATGGAAAGACATAAATGGGTCAATGCCTTATTTGAGTGCTGCCTAAGGCACTTTGCGAGTTTACATAAGAAAGATTGGGAATACTATTAGACATAGTTCAATTCTCTACCATAAGACAACAACAAAAAGCTCCACAATCACTAACGACCGCATTTGAGGGCTTACCATATGGCCATAAGAGGAGCCAACTGACATTACTATGTCCTACTTGGACAAGGCAACAACAAAGATGAAGAAGTTTTAAAACTGCAAGCATAGTCCCTCGGATCATAAAATTGGGGTCATAGTTTTAGTAATGTTTAACTCAAGGAAGTTTAAGGAACTGCAAGGTGTGCACCAAAATTTGGTACGAAAGTATGAGGGACAGTTTAGGAGCGTTGCCAAAATGGGAAAATCTCAAGTAAGTTAGAGTTACCACCTCATATCAATGTCATCCCATCTTCATACCAGTGGGCTCAAACCATACTGCGATGACAAGGATGACCCCAACCGAAGTTAGTCAAGTCAGGCACCAATTACCATCACTGCCTTGCATTATCGGGAAATTGAGGCTTTTATTGACTACCAAGCCAAGAGGAAAAAAGGACAACAAACCACTACATGTTCCTCATCCACTAGAAGGGACAATCACCCGAAGAAGCCACATGGGAATGATATGAAGACTTGTGGAAATTCAAACACCAAATTTGAGAGTTCATGCAGCAACAATGCCCCGTGGTCGTCGCAATATAAGTTGGGGGAGAGTTTGATGAACTACCATGTCATCACGCCACTTAGGCACCAAGTGGCATAATGTTGTCCATGTGGAAGACTTACATTGGAAGAACACTAGTCCTTAGTGGAATATCCTAGAAATATATGGAGAATTTTGTGTATGACCTTAGAATCCCATAGACTTGCATGAAAGGTTCTTGGAATATTTAGTTGCGTAGAATATTCTAGAAAGATTACTTATTTATAAATAAGTAGGGGATTGTATGGAAACTACTATTTATCTATTAACCCCTAGATGGATAGTATAAATAAAAGGGCATTCATTTGTAAAAACCATCAACAAATCTTCCAAGTCTTGAACTATAAATGCTTACTTAAGAAATTTTCTTGTGTCTTTCTTAAATCCAATATTCCCTTAGCGATCTAATGTTAAAAAGGCCTAATTGAGCTTGCAAAATCGGGAAAGATTTGTGAGCGAGTTGTCAAGTGCCACACTTTGTGCTTAATTGAAGTCCAAGTCTATGACACTACGCTATTTAAAATTTTCCAAGTTTAAGCAATTCATTTTCCTAAGGATTAATTTGGTTCTCAGAGAAATACTACAACTATATTATCCAGATAATGTGTTGGATAAGAAAGTGTAGAGAAACAAAAAATGAGTTTCTAACTAAAATATGGTTGACCCCCCTACAACAAGTTACAAAAAAAATTATTAACTTAACTCTATTTATTAACTATAATCCAATATCGGTAAAAGTAACAATAGATGGTCATTCAAATTAATTGGAGATGTTGACCTTTTGTAGTGAGGGGGGAAGCGAATTGTTTTTAACTTAGTTATGCATCAACTAATATGAGATCAATTTCCTAATAGCAAACACCTAAATCTTAAAAAATGCTTTTTTTAAAATAAAATCTTTTAGACCATATTTGAAATCTATAAAATTTGAGAATTCCTTATGCTAAAACCAAAGCAAGAGATATTTATTTAAGCATTAGTCTACATAAGTACAAGGTAGACAATCCAACCTTTTTTGAAAACAAGTAGCATTGTTGCATATGCTTAGCACAGGGCACTAAAATAATAATCCCTTTTTTCTTACATTTGTAAGCTTACTAAAGTTTGATTCCAAACTTCTTTCTTTTGAGTCATGTGTCTTATGAGTATTTTGATGGTAAGAGCTTGCAAAACTTGATTGTGCTCATTTATACCATATTGGTTGCAAAAAGAGTGGAAGAAGTTCGAGAATGCTTGTGCCACATGCAAGTGGATAGTGTTAGCTATTCTACCTTCACCTTGAGAATTTATGCATTCAATGTTCACTCGGCTTTAACTAATCAGTTTAATTTGGGAGAAATGAACAGACTGGTGGTGTTATTCTGCATTGGTTGTTCAATAGAGCTTATGAGAGTTGAGCGAACCATTCCCAATTTATATAATTTGAGTATAAGAATACTTGCACCCACCAAAGGATATTTGTGGATTAGTGAATTCTTGAACTTTTGTTGAAATAGTAGAAGGTGGGTCGTCACGTTTCATCATCTCTTCCATAACTAGGCTTGCAACTTCCTTGTCTTTCATGATCAGTTCCTCCATATCTTCATCAGGTTCCATTACATCATTTCATTGGTCTTCCCATAGGAGATCATTCTCAGAATGATGATCATGGACAGCATCAAGCATGAATTTGATTTCTAGTATCTTTTCTACGTCCTGTAAAAACAAACGCTTAATTAAAATGATGTTACCAGTAAAGAATAAATCTACATATAAAGTAAAGATTCCAGAAATCAAATCCATGCTTGATGTTGTCCATGATCATCATTTTGAGAATGATCCCCTATGGGAAGACCAATAGATTGATGTAATGGAACTCGATGAAGATCTGGAGGAACGAATTATGAAAGACAAGGAAGTTGCAAGCCCAATTGTGGAAGAGATAATGGAACGTGACGAACCACCTTCTGCTATTTCAACAGAAGTTCACAAATTCACTAATCCACGAATATCCTTTGGTGGGTGTAAGTATTCTTAAACCCAAATGTATTAGTTGAAGCCAAGTCAACATGAAATGCATGAATTCTCAAGGTAGCATAGCCGACACTCTCCTCTTGCGCATGGGAAAGTGTTCTCAAGCTTGTTCCACTCTGTAATGCAATCGATATGGAATAAATGACCACAATTAATTTTTCCATTTCTTCACCATCAAAATACTCATCCTAAGACACACAGACCAAAAAAAGTAGGCTTAAATCAAACTTAAGTAAGTTTTCAAACTTGAGGGGAGAAAGTATTCTGAAATAAAGGTGCCCCTTACCAAACATATGCAATAGTGCTCCATGTTGTCATGACATATTGAATTGTCTGCCTCATAGTTATGTAAACTAATGGTTAAATAAAGACCTCTTTCTTTGAATAGAGCATAAGAAATTCTTAATAGATTTCAAATAAGGTCTAAAGGATTGCAGAAAAACATTACGTGGATATCATCCATTCGAGGAAGATTCAAATAGGCTTTATCAAATACTATAAAAGATTATGTGGTATCAACACTAACTTATAGGTTATCAGATCCAATGGTTGATATAGCCTTTTTTAGTTTTTGATTTCATTGGCTTTATGAAAATCCCAGAAGTCAAGTCTCAGTCAAATTAGTTAATAATTAATTGATTTGACGGATTGGTTTTAGGTAAATGATAAGTAGAAAAGTGGTAGGAACTAGAATAAATATTTTAGTAGCAATATATAATTCTTGCACTTGTTGCTACCGAACTATTTATTCTAGCTTCTACTTCTTTTCTACTTATCTTTTATGTAAAAAACAGTCAGTCAAAACGATTAATTATTAACTAATTTGAATGAAACTAGACTTCAGGGATTTTCATAAAGCCATCAAATCAAAAATAATAAAAAGGCTATATCAACGATCAGATGGGATGAGAATGTAAACTGTAACAATTAATTATTTCAGTATACTGTTTTTTTAGAAAATAAGTTCAATGAAAGCACATCAATAATTCTATAGAACCTATAGTTAACTGCATCCAAAAGAAAAAATAACTGATAGATAAATGTATCAATAATTAAAAGATCATCTTCATTCAATATATACTTATGTTGTAAAGTGAGAAAAACTTGTTTGTACAGATAGTTAGGTTGATCTGTTGAATGACTATCATTAAACCATCTCAATACGTACATAGTTTTGACATCATTTTGACGTGTGATTAATGAAAGATTCAGGTTTATCAAGAGAATGATGCTAGACTTCCAAAACTCCTGTCTATTTGATAGTCTACTTATATAAGCTGAGTTATAGATCATATAAGTTAGAAATAGAGTTACCTGGAGAAGTAGCAAGTACCCCATGAAATTAGTCGAAGTACGTTCAACAATATGATCCATACACCACTTGGATAAAAATGAGTTGGACCTAAAACTTGGGAGAGGCAGAACATATATTGGGGGACAAGTAATTACTAAAGATGTGTATGATTGTTGAACAGTTTAATCCTAATTACATCTTGAAACATGTAGTATGATTTTATTGTTACTCTTTTTCATGACCTTTAGTATCATAATCTTATTATGTATTCTTTTCTGGACTTCAAGTTAGATCTGAAGCATTGTGGATGTGATCAAGTCGAACAAGCAAACGACCAGAGAGAGCAAAATCTTAAGACTTTTATCCCATAGAAGGGAATTGCTGAGGGAGGAAAATGAGCAAAAAAAAAAAGAAGTGCTTCACCAAGTATGTTTAACATAAGATTGTTTCTCAAGAATGAGTGGTAAATTTGTTTATCATTAAACATGTCTTTCGCTTTATCAGGCTTATCATTTTGAAATCTTTATAGGCTGGTGAAATATTGGGTATAGCAAGAAAAATATTCAATGCAGATTTCTTTCCCCTCTTCGACTAGCTCTCATCATATTTAATGCTTATGTTGGCAAGCAGAAGGATTGGGGGGGGGGGGGGAGGGGGGGGGGGGAGGGGCAGGGGTAACGTATTCTTACTTTAACTTCATTTTATTATCTTTACTCAGAGGCTCTATCAAGGCTCAATGTTTTTTAAGGCATCCAAATGTTGTACTACCTGAGAACATAATGACCTATGATAATGAACTCTCAGCATTAGGGAAGATCTATAATTTTCTCTGTGACACCATTGACTCGGCCCAGGTACTTTTCTACTTCGATGTTCTATTAATCACATGTTTTGTAGTTTCTAGAATGGCATTCACTTATTTTATACAAAGGTCTTTAATTTTGCTTTAACATATAACCTTTACTTCTTGTGTCCTATATGATAACTTTGTCATGATTTCTTCGTTTCTCATCTCCGATACGTTTTGATAGGTTATTCATGTTGCCTATAAAATCCGACCTGATTGAAGCCAAGGTTGTTCACGATAAACATTGTTCAATAGGCGACATAGCAGACTGCTAGTAGGATGATTACTCTGTTGAGGAAGCTTCAGCAAACAGTGCCACTAGTTTCCCTGGCTTCAATAAGGTCATTCCTGTAGACTCAGCAGCGCGCAGTTAACACTGCAAGTCTATAACCATTGCTATCATTATGGAAGCGAAAAACCTTTCTCCGATTCAATGAACCAATTAGACCTGTAGTGAATTAAGTACTCCCATTTTTATAAATGTCATTCATTTGACTAAGTCTATGTGTCAGCCTGCTGTTGATTTTAGAGGCATTTACAAAGAGTGTTAAAATATAGTAATTGTCTCTTAAAAAACATATTTGTTTCGTTTAATAAAAGAATGACATACTTTTCTTTTTAGTCTGCTTAAAAAAAAGAATGAGTCATTTCTTTCTTTTTTTGGCAAAAGTATTCAGTTTTCCATGTGTTATGTTTGAGGTCATAAGATAAAAGGGCATTTTGATACATTTGACATAACTTTAATTTAGGATCACAAAACTGAAAAGTCTTCTTTATTTTCTTAAATTTTGTGTCAGCCATACCATGTCATTTTTTTAATCGGAGGGAGTATTAGCAGCAATTAAGTTATTGTTGTTAATTAAAGATCAATTTTAGTATAGTGTTGTAAAATTACACTAGCACTAGGTATGTTGTTGTATCCAAATAATTCACATTTGTAGTACGTCAAATTAAAAAAAAAAAAGACGTAGAAGGAGACAAAGCAGAAGACTGAAAAATGGCGACGGAGAAGGAGGAAGAAGAAAATGAAGAACACCGAAGAAGAAGACCCAAAAGCAAGCGATCATTTCTTTGGAAATTAATAAGGACGAATGGCCATATTAAGTAATTCAAAAATGGGGCAAAAAAATATGGTAAATAAAGTTTAAGGGCAAATATTTTGCATAATTTTCCCTACATACGGCTAATTCTTGACTCATTAGTGTCTAGGTAAAGACGAACCTAACTTTAGACCCCAAAGGATAAAACAAGGAAGAAACAATTGGAAAATGAAGAACAAAGGGTAGCACGATCGTGCAATTGGGATTGTATGTAACACCCCACGTGTTTGAGGTTATTTATCGTCTTGTGTCTAACGCTTATGATCTAAATTTGAGAGTTTTATCATAACATTCTGCATGTTAAGGGTAAGGCTGGGCATAAATATCAAAAAACTAAAGTACCGAACCAAACCAAATTTTTTCAGTATTTCGGTTTCGGTATTTCGGTTTTTGGTTTGGTATTCGGTATAATTTTTTATTTTTTTGGTATTTCGGTTCAATTTTTGGTATGTGAGTTTTGTATTATTCAGTATTTAGATTTACCAAAATATATTATATTATAATATTATATTAATTATTAATATTAATTATTTAAAAAGAAATATTATATGCACAATTAAATTAGCTCAGTGAGTAGTGACCACACTTTTCACTTTTCAGATTTTCCTAATTTCCTTCAACTGCCCAGCGCCTCTTTCACCTTTCACTGACCATAACACTTTCCCACTTCCCACTTTGTCATGACCCGAGCCTACACCCTAGACGTGGCCGGTATTCAAGAACCATTGCTGGTCCCCAAGCGAACCCTCATCTTGGCTGACTACAAACGGAAGACTAACTCAAGCATACAAAGCTTAAAAACTGAATAAAATTCATAAAACTTACAAATCGTTAACTCAAATGAATAACTTTGAATAAAAATACAATATTCAACTAGCCAACAATAGGCAACTCAAGTCTTTAATACATTTAATAAGATAAATGAAACAGATTTCTCAAACTCTACTATCTATCTATGAAGCCTTTAAATGACAAAGATGGAAGTCGGGACAAGACCCACGACATCCTAACAACTGATATAACTAAAAGGTAAATGAAATCCTTCGGAAGCAAGGAGGCCCACCATAGCTAACTCGAACTCCATGTGGTATCAACGAAGCTCCTGTTGATGATCCCGAATACCTAAATCTGCATCATGAAAGGATGCAGGTCAAATGGCTCAGTACATGAAATGTACGATCATGTAAGGGGAATTCTAAAGCATAACATAAGCTTGAAACTTGATAAAAAGGGAAACATACTTACCTCTTCTCAAACTTACTCAACCCAAGGAATAATCAAGGATACTCAAAACTACTCAAACTTACTCAACTCAGAAGTACTCAAGGATAAGATACTCAACTCAGTAATAAGGTTCTCAACCTAGTGAAATAAGGATCAACTCAACAATAAGGTACTCGACTCAATGAAGCACAGTTCAACTCATGATACTCAAGGATAAAGCAATAGTAAAAGATGCAATATATATGGAAAGCTGTAAAATTGTAGATAGCAACTCAATGTATTGAAAAATACAATAATACTCAATGTGTATATAAATAATACAATATAACTCTATGGGAGTTTCTCTAACCGACAACCACCACTATGAACCTAAGTGATGATATAGCGTCTTGCCCACACTGCTAGAACTGGCCTATACTTTTTCATGTTATAGAACTCATTAACTAAGTGGATCCACTAGTATATGATAAAAAGCATTAAGGAATCATCTAAAAAGTATGACCCTTTCTACCCACGCCGGTTACATGGTTTATGGGGGTTGTGAGTTGTCTAAACTCTCTCCCATATCGGTGCTCAATACTAATCCCAAAACATAACTAGCTCTAAAAACATAACTCTTTCTGTGGTTTGAGATTATTACTTAAAATCTTTCTCTAAAAAGAGATGTTACTCAACTGCTCAAAACTTTTTTGGAAATCTCAATTTCCTCCTCTTTTAAATGTGAAATCATTTACTCTTGAGAATACTTAGTTCCCATGTATCATTTTAAGGAAAATGAACTTGACACTACTCTTTCTCAACTCAAGTGCTCAAGTCTTAAAACAAGTTTAGAAAAAGTTGTAAAAGACTTCTCAAAATAAGGTTCATGCCGAATGATGGATGTGAACGACTCAATTCAAGGTTTAAACAATAACCATACAAAGAACTCGATACTCAAAACTCATCAACTCAGAACTCAAGAACTTCAATGTTGCTACTCATTTCAAGAATGCTCAACTCATAAGGTTCATGTGGAATTATGGGCATGAACAACTCAACTCAAAGACTCAATGATACTCCTCATCTCAAGGTTTCTCGACTCATATGGTTCATACGAAATTATGGGCATGAACTACTCAACTTAAGGACTTCATGGGTAACATGTAATAGCTCCATGATTAGGAATATAATCTCATAAGGGTTAGGAACTCAATACTCAAGACTTAGAACTTGAATATACTACTCCTCTCAAAGATACTCAACTTATGGAGTTCATGCAGAATTTATGGGCATGAACGACTTAACTCGAGGGTCTACATAACAATATGGAACTGATGTATCCGACACTTCTCATTCTTATACTTACTTCCTCAAAACTTAGCTCAAATCGATAGTTGATCTCAAAGGATTCACAATTGAACTGAAAGACTTTCTTGAACTCTACTTTAACTCTCTCTTGAATGTGAATTATCAATTTAAGAGTTATAGTTTATGATATGAAGGATATTGTGATTATAAAGAAGATTCGTGAATACATTCTCCTCACTGTCATACTCACTTGCTCGAGTCTTGAAACAAGTTGCTAGAAGTTGTAGAAGATTCCTCAAAAAGACTCAAAGGAACTTTCACAAAAATGTTTGAAAGAACTTTCAAACTTGAATCTCAACTCTACCTTCAATTTGATTTATGAGTTCAAGGTTGTGATTTGTGATAGGAAAGATCTCATGATGTTTAGGAGTGTTTTTAGATAGTAAAACATGAGAAACGATCAAGAAATCACTATCTGGAAGCAAGTCCGCGACGCAGAGATGCATTTTAATATTTCGTCGCGAAATAAATTTTGAGGCAAAGGGGTCTGTGACCTCTCCGTGATGCAAAGAAAAATTTTGTGAGATGGGGAGGCAAGTCCACGACGCGGATTGGGTTGCCAGATTCGTCCAACTTTTTCCTTCTTCGTTTTCTAACCCCAATTAGCATAAATTTGATTCTTTCGCTCAACTTTTCTTTAGATTCAAATGCCCAGCACATGTACACTAGAATCTAACTCAAAAAAAAAAACTCTATAAATCAACACAATAATCTCAAGAACTTCTCAATCTCAAGCCAATTCAAGAACACCAAACTTTCAACTTTCTAAAACGAATTTAATGTTGAAATTAACATGATTGGCGTGTGGGTGAACAAACCCAACACTATGAAAGCTTAGATACCTCTTAGGGATCAAACCCATAGTGAAAATTTGCAAGAGAATGCAAGACTCTCGGCGAACGCTTTGATCATCTCCTCTTTTCTCCTTTTTTCTCTTCTTTTCTCTTCTTTTCTCTACTTAAACTCTCAACTAAAACCATAGGTGTATATTAGGATTATAAAACTGAACCAAATCATATTAGACCCCTAAAACCTTACTAAAAATGAATTAAATCTGATTGGATAAGGAAGAGACCAAAATACTCCTTACTATTTTTGGGTAACTTTCCTTATTTGGACAGCCTGACTTCAAAAGAGCATATCTCACTCATCCAAACTCGAAACTTAGCAAACTCGGTGGTGTTGGAAATATAATTCAAAGACATTTCATTCGATACCTTGTAGCCCACCTACGCATCCGTACTAAGAGTTATAGTCATTTGAAGTTAACCCAAAACTTAAAGGAACTTAGGAATGACTTGAATAAACTTTCTTTAGTTCTTCTTGGAACTCAAGGTGCTACATCTAGTGACCTTAACACTAAAGAAATTTTAATTCCTTGGTAAAAATACTACTCACAATGAAGGATGGTTCGAGTCTTAGTTCGAAAAAAATTCTGGGGTGTTACAATATCTCCCCTTGGGATCATTCGTCCTCAAATAACGACTGGACTGGGTATAGAATGGGGTTACTCTTACTAAGGTCTGAGTCTAATGGTATGCACTTACTGTATTCAAGCTTAACCCAAATTCTTAGGTTCAGGTTCTATACCTCTCTATAGGGAATCTCATCCCAAAACTATTACTCTTTACCACCACATTCGAGCTTAGTACTCTAACAACTCCATGGACTCCTGCTAACCAACTCCGTCGGAACCAACAAAAGGGATCTCATTTAACTATTTCTCATAGTAAAACCTCATCCTCATTTTCCTCCTCAGTTATAACCTTAGATGGAATTATCACACCATCACTATTACGATAAGAACATCAACCTCTTGTTTCTAACATCACTCCATTACTAAAAGGGCCTCTGAAAGGATATCTTCCATACTCTTTGGAACTCATTACTATCTTACTCTTAAAAACTTGACTTGATTTCCAATCTTTTCATCTCCCCCTTAGGTCTAAAGCTGATACTTAAAGGCTATGGACTTATTCCAACATCTCTAACTAGTAGTCTACATCCTCTTTTACTCTAAAACTAGGGAGAAATTTATCTCATGACTATCAAACTCTCAATAAGCATGAACTAAAACCTCTTTCTAAGGTGTTTTTCTTAACCTCTTTTGATTACGCACCTTCTCAGTACACCTTTAATGTTTCTTGTTACTCTTGTGACTTAGCCACACTTAACTGCTCTCATCTAATGGTTAGGGTCTCTCACTTGTACCATTCATATTTATTGCAGCTTATCACCTCAATTCCTCACCTACTCTATGTCAAGTCTTCTAGATCAAATCTTAACACTAACATCATCACCCTCATGTTTTCATTCTTTTGATCATGACACTCATCTCAAATTCAAGCTTAATGTTTATTACTAAACCCAAATATCAATATGATTACTCTCCTACCATACTATACCTCATTACTTGATCAGTTCTATAACCTTCTAAGCATCATGACCCTCTCATACAAATCATAAGCCTAGGTTAGATCTATCACTTCATAAATACTCTGCTCTCTTATTCAACACATGAATTTAGCCCCCTCTAATACGATGGCACATCGACGTCAACTCTATTCTGGTTAAAAAATATATACTTTATCATATCTTGACTAGAAACCCTTATTCTACCCATAAGGAAAAACTCCTCATTTATAACTTACTAGGTGCATGACTATAGTAATATAGCTCTTTAAAACACTATCTCCCTTTCTAGGATTACTAAACCTCTGCATACTTTCCTCTAACTCTAGACTCTTTCACTACTACTGCTTATGATCTTGTAACTCATGCTACCTTTTCGGGTGAAAATACTACCCAAGCTCTAAACATACTTTCTGAAAAGGATATCAACTAAAACAAGGCTTAAAGAAGAGAGTACAACTCGCTTTTAGCTCAAATTCACGATTCATATAATTATGGGTGCATTCCTCTGAAACTGAATACTTATCTTACTCTTAGACTTCTCTCAAGCCCCTCTGGAGTCTCATGATTTTGTCAAGACTCTTGCTAAGAACAACTCATCCATAAGGATCTTTACACTTTACTTTTCAACCACCTTTAGTATGATGGGTAGTCAAATGAATATGAGAAACGCACGAGTATGAATAAATCTCTTTCACTTAGCTCTATTGTACGATTAAGAGTGTGAAAGAAGGGAAACTTTTCCTAAATGTTTTTAGTCCCTCATTTATAGAAGTGGGGCCCTCACAACCATAAACAAGATCCTACTTGACACGGCTTCATAGACACCCTAGGACACTTGAACTCTGTGCTATGCTACCAAGTTTGTCATGACCCGAGCCTACACCCTGGACGTGGCCGGCACTCAAGAACCACTACAAAAAAACATGCTATTAGCTATGGATTTTAGCTAGAGAACTAATATTCCTAACTAATCAATACATTAGTGTCGGATTTAGCTATAAATGTCTTGTTTCCTAGTAAACTTTTTAGTCTGGAAATTTAGTCAAATAATAGCTAGGAATTAGGTATGAACAATCCCTAGCTAATACATTGCTTGAGACCTTTCCAAGCAAAATCTCTAGCTAAATTTTGGCGGAAAATCAAAATTGGCACCCAATTTTTTGCAGAAAATCTAATCTGGCGCAATTTTTCTCTCTTTAAGGATTTTGATTTAACTAGGAAAATATTTCATAGCTATTCCCTAGCTATGTTTTAGCTAGGAACGATACCTAGCCAAATTAATAGGTTGCTAGGAAAGTTTCTTGCAAATTCTATATTTAAGTTTTAGTAGGAATTGAGTCGTGTGTCTCATATATATTCTTTAAAATCTTTAGAACAATTATAATTCTATAAAAATATGTGTGTAATAAATAGTAAAATTCAATAGTTATAAATAAAATTTTAAAAGTGGGACAAGAAATTATATACAAAATGAAGGGTATATTTTAGTGTTTAAGTGTATTTCTTTTAAGCAACTAACTCTAAACTTGAACGTAACTTTGGTTAATAGTAGTAAAGTTCTAATGAAGTCATAAATGACTAATTTGAGGCCAAATAAAAATACAAACTTTCAAAAATCAAAAATTCATATAAAATTAAATTAAAGAAGTTTGATATATAGAAAGACAAAGAAATAAAAATTGAAAAAAAATGCAACGTATCCAATCTTAAGAATAAAGTCATATAATAATATAGATAGAAAAATAAATACAAAATTAACGCATAAATTTTCTTAGTTCTTATCTTTATCTTCTTCCTAACAAATCAAAATTCAAGAGACTTCATTTATTGAGTCAAACAAAAACATAAAACAAATAGTACAATAATGATATAAACATTTTGATAGCGGGGTCATATGAGAAGTTGAATTTATATAGATAAAATAGAGGAATATCAAAAGATATCTTAATATTTTAAATTAATTATTTAGAGGTTATGAATATGAACATCATAAGAGTTATGAATATTATATTTGAATAGGTAATTAGATATATATGAATCATGAAGATAAATATTTAAAGCAAACAAAGGAGAAAAATAGTAAATAAAATAAGAAAACATATTATTACAAATAATATTTATGTGAAAAGTTTTAAATATATATTAGAGTAAATAAGAAATATCTGAATCACTGTAACAATTATACTTCAAATACAACTGTTGGTTTTTCCAAGGCATGACATATTAATTACTGCCTCTATCCACTTTTAATTGTCATTGTTTCATTTTTTTGAGTCAAACTATAAAAACTTTGACTAACATTTTATGATGTATTTTTTCATCATATTGAAATGCAAAAAATTGCAATTTAATTACTTTTTGTATAGTTTTTGAATATCTAAGTTTTGTATTTATAATATCAAATTAATGTAAATTATGAAAATTATAGTTAAATTGACTTTTGAAAAATGTAACATGACAAATAAAAGTGGACGGAGGGAGTACATGATTAGCATTCCAAAAGTTACATGTTTCATAAGGTCAAATACTATTATTAAGATATTTTAATTAATTAACTAAGAGAAGTGGAAAAGTCATATATAGTAAAAGGATTTATTCAGACACATGTTTTTATGTGTCAAATAAATGTAATATTACTTTCTTATAATTATTTTCATTTTTTAACTTTTGACTTCCTAAATTCTTATGGCCTTTAAAATTTAGTATAATAATAATTAATCTAATACAACTAATTAATAAAAGGAGATACGGTAAAAGTTGAAAAGGCTACAATTAATAAATAGAATAAGATAAATTACAAATAAGATGAAAAGACAATATAATATAATTGATGAGTAGATTGACTAAAAACGACATTAAGTATAAGAAGATTAAAATTAAAATTTTTCCAATTAAGTAGTGGGCTAGCATAAACACATTCAAATTATTAATATTTAATAGAAGAAATTTACTTTAGTATAAATGATTACTATGTTTTATTTAATTAATAGATATTTTATAATATTTTAGTTTAGTGTAGGAACAAAATAATAATACTAATAATAATAATAATATATATATATATATATATATATATATAGAGAGAGAGAGAGAGAGAGAGAGAGAGAGAAGAAGTAAAATGAAAAGAAATAGAATAAGAAACATATATACAACTAATTATATAATATAATATAAGAAGTAGAAAGAAAAGAATCAGAACAAGAACAAGAAACGTACAACAATAAAACCCTAACAAAGCTTCAAATACTGCAAAATAGAACAAATTAACTGAACAACTCTTCTTCAAATCCCGTAAATGAAGGATGCACTACTTCACGTCTCTTCATCATGCTCCCAAAATTCTAACTATTTATTCCAGTTTACAAAAGCTTGAAATCACAAATCATTACTTCCTTCTTCAGTTAAGGTAAGAAGTTCTCCTAAACCTAATTCATTTATATAAAGAGGTATTGTTGAAAAACTAGTTTTTCATATGTTTTTGTTAGATATGAGAAATAAATTCACACAGAATCAGTATTTTTTCTTGAAGATACCCTTCTTTTCTTAAAGCTTGAGACTGAAACTTGTTATTTTGTTCATCAGAAAAAAGTTGGAATCATTTTGGGATTTTCTCTGTATGCTGCCAAATCGAAGACAAGCCAGTGAAAAAGTCAAAGTTTGCTAGGTGCACCTCTGTTTATGTAATGCAATTTTTTTATTGAGTTTTACATTTCCTTAAAGATCTGGTGCAAGCATCACCTTCTTCTCAAGGTGACTCTTTTAGCTTCACAAGTTGCTTTCTTGAACTTTTGCTTCAATTTTGGTCACCGTTTTAGTTTTAGATGTTGTTTCATTGCAATTGGTGATAGTTTCATGTTCGGCTTTATGTAGTTACTGTCCTGTTATAGTTTTTTTTTTTTTTTTTTCAAAATCCCTTCTGTTGTTTAGAGCTTATCATATCTACAAAAAGTATATAGATGCTTGTGAGTTGATGAGTTTAATGTGTCTAAAACTTTTTGACACTTTGGCTGATGACTCGAATGACTCTGGTGCCTCTGCGAGTGACAATCTGCGATTTGTCCAAGCTGTTTCAGCCCACTGCTTCACTTTTTCACCTTCTGCTTTTCTGTTTTGTTGCACAATAAATGTCTATGCATACCCACCTTCTACTTCCAAGGGTGTAGCTTTGAGCACTTCAATTGCTCTTCTGTGGAGTCTCTCTTGAATCAAAAGCGATTTTGTGGCTGATTTTGTGTTGGACTTGGGTAACTAAATAGTATTAGTATGTATAATGCACATGCTTCTATATTATTTTTTTCATCCCTTATAGAAATCACATAAATTTTTTAGACTTGACTAACTGGAAGGGAAATTTATGTTTGTATTAGAAAAATACAAGTTTTTTCTCATAGTTAAATGGTGATATTGAACCCTTCTTAAACTAGATATTTATGGTATGGTTATTTCTGGTTAAATTTGAATTTCATGTACTTGATTACTAACTAATTAATAAATTATTAAGTACTAAAGGAAGTGTTTTATCATTGTTTGTTAGATAAGAAGCATGAGTTCCATTATAGTTGATTGCATGTAGATGTAGCCAAGTTGAACAACAATCCTGAGTTTATAGAAGGTGTGCGTGGATTTACAGAGTTTGCATTAATGCAACCTGATTTTGTTTCTAATGGAAGTATAAGGTGCCCTTGTTCAAAATGTGAAAACAGTAGTGAATTTCTTGAACCTCATGATATTAGATCTCATTTTTACAAACATGGTTTCATGCCCAACTATCATCAATGGGAATCACATAGGGAGTCTTTTGTACCAATTTCTAGGCCTCAACCTAGTACCAATACAGGTGATGAAATAGGTGCTAATAGAACACCATAAATCCATATCGTACTATGGTCTTGGATGCAGCTGGTCCTACTTTCAACTTAGACAGTGATGTATTTGATATGGATGTTAATGAAGAAGAACCTCCTAATCAAAATGCTCAAGAATTTTTTGAAATGTTGAAAACTGCTGAAAAGCCATTGTTTGATGGATGTCTGACTCATTCTCCCCTATCAGCAGTGTTCAGATTGTTGAACATCAAGTCTGAATCTAACATGAGTTACAATTGCTATAATCAAATTGTGCTATTTTTAAGGAGCTCTTACCTTAAGATGCAAAACTACCTGTTGATTACTATAGGACTAAACAAATGGTTGCAAAACTTGGGCTAGGATATGAAAAGATAGATGTATGTTTGACAGGTTGTATCCTATATTACAAGGATAATAAAGACAAAAGAGATTGTCCAAAGTGTGGTAAACCACGCTACAAGCCTAAGAGAAAACGCAGTGGAAGTCAAAAAGATGTTCCATATAAAGTACTCTGTTACTTTCCTATAACTTCGAGGTTGCAGAGATTATATATGTCAATAAAGACAGCTGAACATATGACATGGCACTGGAAATACTGTCAAGAACCTAGGGTAATGAGTCATCCAAGTGATGGAGAGGCATGGAAGAAGTTTGATCAGTGTCATCTTAACTTTGCAAGCGAGCCTCGAAATATAAGACTTGGACTTGCAGCTAATAGATTTAGTCCTTATGAGAATATGGCCCATCCTTATTTTTGTTGGCCAGTAACTATTGCACCGTACAATCTGCCACCCGAAATGTGCATGACTAGCCCTTATATGTTCTTAAGTCTTCTCATTCCTGGTCCAAAGAGCCTTGGAAAGAATATAGATATATACTTAGAACCTCTTATTGATTAATTAAAGCAATTATGGGTTGATAGGGTTAAGACTTATGATTCTCATAAGAAACAGAATTTTCAAATTAGGATTATAAAACTGAAACTAATCATCTTAGACCCCTAAAACCTTACTAAAAACGAATTAAATCTAATTGGGTAAGGAAAAGACAAAAATACCCCTTACTATTTTCGGGTAACTTTCCTTATTTGGACAGCTTGACTTCAAAAAGAGATATCTCACTCATCCAAACTTGAAACTTAGCAAACTCGGTGGCGTTGAAAAGATAATTCAAAGACCATTCATTCGATACCTTGTAACCCACCTAACTCATCCTGTACTGAGAGTTATGGTCATTTGAAATTGACCCAAAACTTAAAGGAACTTAGGAATGACTTGAATGAACTCTCTTTAGTTCTTCTTGGAACTTAAGGTGCTACATCTAGTGACCTTAACACTAAAGAAATTTTAATTCCTCGGTAAAAATACTACTCACAACAAAGGATGGTTCGAGTCTCAATTCAAAAAAATTTCTGGGGTGTTACACACCTCCTGCGTCGTCGCGTCGTCCAGCGACCGATCGACCAGCAGGTAGCAATCGACCAGCAACAACAGCCAACCGACTAGCGGAGCAGCACTCCAGCAATAACAATTGGCGACCACAACAAAAACCGAACCAAAATAACATATACCGAACTGAAATAATTCGGTTCGGTGTTTGGTACACGTGATACAAGAATCAAAAATCAAAAAAACCAAAAAAAAAAAAAGAAACCGAATTGAATTATCAAATGCCAGCCCTAGTTCAGAGACATCTGATTTAAATTATAAATTGATACAAATATATTTTATTTTCTTCCTAAATGCTTTAATATTAATGAAAAATTTAGCTATGACATAGTGTATGGATTAAATTTTACAAGATTTTTATAACTTACTAATATTTTAATGAATTTAGTAGGACTCATTTGGCCATAGATATTCTCAAAAATGTTTGTGTGTGTATGGGGGGAGGGGGGGGGGGGGGGGTTGACAAATATTTGTCATATAATCAAAATTCTCAAATACTAAAAAAAAAATTAGTATTTGGGTCAAATTAAATTGGGAACTTTTTAAAATGAGTGAAGGAGTCAAAACACATATTATGTCCTTTATTTGAGTTTTCATACCTAAACTATTGAGAGTGAGTTCTATATCTAAATTATCTCCCATTAGTTTGAGAAATACATCTCTCTTTTACTACACTCTCTTGATGGTGTGTACTACACTCTTTTTTATTTAAAAAAAAAATTACATATCACATGACACTCTTCATGGACAAAACATTCCACCAATATAAAAAAAAAAAAAATATATATATATATATATATATATATATATATATATATATATATATATATATATATATATATATATATATATATATATATATATATATATTAGTATTAGTTAAAAGTTAAAGATTAAGTACCACAATCCTGAAAAAAAATAAAATTAAAATATTTTTTTACCCGACTGCACCACCGTACCCCCACCCTTTTTTTAAAAAAAAAAAAATCTTTTATAAAATTTTCTAAAATATTCTTACTTCATCCCCCCCATCCCCCCTTTCCAAAAAATAACTTATATTATTTTTATTGAAAAAAGAACAATTCCTACCCATCCCACCTAACCCTCCGCTTAAAAAAAAAACTTGTTTTGTTTTGACCAGCCTTCTTTGTCACACTGGTTGATTGGTTAAGGAGTTTTCTTGTGACCATCATGTCAAGGGTTCAAGGTTGATATTCGAGAAAACCACTAGTTAATATAGGTATTCTAAAATACCTTTTTTTTAAAAAAAATCTACATATGTTTTTACAAATTCATATTAATTGTGTTCGTTGTCATAATTTTTCACAGAACATATTCATTATAAATTTATAATACAAACTTATGGATATTTTTAATAGTTTTTAGAACTTATGGACATAAATCATAGTTCTTTAAAAAGTTAAATGTTTCTCCAAAAATCTATGGTCAAACGCATAGTGAAACCTCACCCAAAAATAACTTGGCAAAAATATTGGAGAATCTATGATCAAACGCTTGCAAAGCCTAGCTATTATTATATTAGGTAACATTTATCCAATCTATTAGGGACATTTCGACCCTTTTTCATTTGTTATTTGACTTGAAATAAAGATATCAAATCTAATACATAGATTTATATCTAAGAAGAATAGATCACAAATTTATTTGTTGAAAAGTATAATCTGATTTCAAAATAACTAATTAAAGGATTTGCATAATAATTTCAAAAACTTCACTTTCAAAATGCATCTTTACCAAATTAAAAGGAATGGAATCCGCGAAATGAGATACTCTGTCTCATTTTATATGATATAGTTTGAATTTTGAGAGTTGAATAAGAAAAAATTTTATCGTGATTTATTCTTATGCGCTTAACATTTTTAATTTTTAATTTTTAATTCTTATGACTTATAGTACCTTTTATTTCATTTCTAATTATGTAAAAAAAAAAAAAAACACACAAAGATTGTATGTTCAAATTTACAGTCAAAATAAAGAAGTTTAACTCTCAAAATTTAGATTATGTGATTCGGATTATCTTTTATCTGTAAAAAAAAAATCAAAAAACACAGATTGTATGTCCAAATTTACGGTCAAAATAAAAAAAGTTTGACTCTCGAAATTTGGATTATATCATATGATTTGGGATAGAGGAAGTGACACTTTTTGCATTCAAGCTTTTAATCTCAGAAAAAATGTCATCATTCAAAGCATCTGTTAACTCCAACGTTATGAAAAAACTTAAAGCACTTATAGTAGATGATGACACTATAACTCGAATGATCCTCAAAGCAATTCTAATGAAATTTTGTGTGGAAACTTATGAGGCGAAAAATGGCCAAGAAGCGATTCTTGCTCATCACTCCGATGCATGCTTTGATTTGATTTTGATGGATTTATATATGCCAATAATGAATGGTCATCAAGTATGCTTATATAAATCGTAATTTAATTTTTATTTGAACATCTTAATCTTTTACCTATAATTCAAGTAAGAAATTTTTTTTATTATGCAGACAACTAAGGAACTTCGAGATATGCATGTTTGTAGCTTGATTGTGGGGATGACTTCCCAAGAAAAAGAAGAAGAGAAGAAATCATTCATGGATGCTGGCCTTGATTATTATTATCAAAAGCCGCTTACTAATGATGAAATTCGCAATCTTGTTGATAAAATTAAGGGAAATGCTTTAAGTCTATCAAAACTCAAAAGTATTTGGTTTGATCCATATGTTAATCTATTGAGAGATTAAGAAAATAAGTCAGATGATTAAAGTATGTATACCATACTTACAATTACTAATAAATTTGTTTTGGTAAAATAAAAGGCTTTTTGCTTTTCAAATTGAGGAACAGTGTAATATAAACGCAAGTTACAAATCTTATTTTTTGTGCTTTGTGCCTTCTGTCTTACTCATTACCTTGTCTCAACTTGGGCTTGACTTAGCTTGTTGTTTTGTTACAAACACAAACACGAATATAATTAGGAACATTCTTTTACTAACATTTCAATTTTTGTCATGGTAACATATTAGTTTGCAAAAGGCCAAGCAGTGATTTTACGAGAATTGTCTACAAAATCTTTAAAGATCTTGTGGCTTTGTAGAACTATTTTGGGTGAGTTGATCTAGAATAAATCTCGCAATTGAAAACAAGCTACAAACACAATACAACACAAAACATAACATGATCCACATGAGTTGCTAAGTTAGAATTTTCTACTGTTAAATGACTCCCTTTGAACAAGAGTAGATTCGCCTCTCTAATCGAAATTGACACTAGTAAATATAACACAAGGATCTATTTTTTCGAAATTTTTAATATTTAAATAAATAAAAGGAGGAAGAGAAGGAAAACGAAATAGAAACAAGTACTTATAACCAGCTACAAATTGAGAAATCAAATACAACTCACAAGAGCATAAAACCCCAATACCAGGGACCTGCTCTTTAACTAGCATCCCTTTGGGAATGCCACACGGGAGGAAGATAGAAAGGTAACCTATGACACCAAAGAAATACGTTTTTTTGTTTCACGTGTATTCATGAACAACAAAAAAGAAATGAAAGAGAAAACAAAGAAAGGGATATCAATTCTTGAACTCTAATCCAGAGTCTTTAAACTTGAGAAGTGTTGTTTGATTAATTTGTTCTTCCATTTCAAGATTCAAATAATTCTTCCAATCACCAACAATCCCTTTCCTGAAATAACTACCATTCGGAACTCCGTAAATAACAGAGCCATTTTTATTCACTTCCAAGTTCCTCAATCTCTCCAAACTACACCTCCACACTACTTTTTCCAAATCCTCTTCCTTCTCAAATGGCTTCCCAAGAAACAATCCCAATTTCCTCACCTGTTTTTTCGGGTCCTTTATCATCTCTTCGTATTTCAAGAACAGTATCTTCTCAGGCCTCTTCTGACTTTCTAACCAATAACCCAACACATTTTCAAAATACGGACCGTATTGATGAACCCCTGTGCAGAACTCCTCAACCGCCTTTTCCAGGGGATAAGGTTCTTGACTTCCCCTGAAAATGGAATTGAAAAAATGCCATAGAGAGACCAATGTGTCCTTTGGGTTCCGGGATACACAAACAATTTTGCAGTTGGAATTGTTGATGGAATTTGGAAGAAGATTGAAAGGTAAATGTGTGTGGAGAAGTCTTGGAGATGGCGTGGAATGCAGATCAGGAGTTGGTTTTGTGGAGTAAATGGAGGATTCAATGGTCTGAACATGAAATTGTGGATTGTCTTTAGTTAACAGATCTTCGTTTTCGGGGATGTTATGATTCTGGTGCAAGATACAGAGACAGAGGGCTTTGAGCCAAGTCGTACCGGTCTTTGGAGCTGATGCTATTAAAACATCATCGTTCCCAGCTTGGAAGGAGGAACTAAATTTCATGGCACATTTGATTAGGCCGGGCTCGAACCAGAACCCTTTCCATTTTCTAATCTCCATGGCATCCCAGAACAGAGCACTTGGCAGCTCGTTTATTAGAGCAGCATCCTTTTCCTCTGATGACTGCGAAGAATCGATGATATTGGAGTTTGATTCTTGAGCAGCCATCAGTTGGAGTGAAGAACAGAGATAGATTGATTGGGTAACACCTATATATATATATATATATATATATATATATATATATATATATATATATATAGAATGGCAGCTACAAAAATGAAGACTTTGGATTCCCTGATTAACGCAGAAATATTTGTTTATCATCCGTAAGGAGAAATTATTTAGATACTTTGTACGAGTCAATTTGATTTCTGGTTACTGCATTGATAACTGTTAACCAAAGACGGGGATAGGATTTCAACTTTATGAGTTCTGACTTTATAATGATGATTTTAAATGATAATAATTGAGTTCAAAAAATCTACTAAATTCGACTGAACCGCATACGGGCTACTAGCTCTGCCCCTAGGTCTAACCAATGAGGTTACAGATAAAGAGAAAAAAGATGCTGTAACCCAGCATCTGCGCCGCGTATGGGGGTTAAAGTTAACTTTACGTACTGACAGTTTAAAGGTTATGAAAGCATATAACTATTATAATATCAGTATGAGAAATATCTGATGTTAGGTTTGGGCACAGAGAGATTGTTTTTATATGCCATGAGCAGAATTTTTTACTGTTAACTCTGTACGAGTCAAATTTAACTTTCCAATGCTACATTGAAAGTTGTCTTTCATTGTGCACCTATATCAGCATGTCTACACTAAGAGTTAGATCTATAAAATAAAAGATCCGGTAAATAACTAGCATCTCCATCTATGGCGCGTCGGGGGTGGGGGCGGGACATACAATTTACAGTTCAAGGAGACTGAAAAAATAACTACACCACCCCTGTTTTCGCATTCAATTCGGTTTAGGTTTATGAGTTCATATCTTCAATAATTGAATCTGAAAATTTTCCAAATGTTATACACTTGGATACAAGGGAGGTAGATACATTATTTATAGAGTATAAATACTGTATAAAAGTTGTTGCCAAAAAATGTTGGCTGTCTGTGTAAACTAACAATGTAGCTTATGTAAGTTCTGCACCAAGTCAGAGGATTGATGGATTGGTTGGGAACTTGGGATGACATTCAGGCAGAACCACACCAAGTCAAATTAACCGTACCTGCTGGACTGGTCTGGTCTGATTAAAGACTGCTACATCCAGACATGTTGCTCTGTCCTGATAAAATGAAAATGTTCTTGACTATTCAAGTACAACCATTTGTTACATTTGCGGTGGATGGCTACCGGGAATGTGAAGAAAGCATCAACAACAGAAGGGGAACATTGTTGTGTAGATCATGGATCAAAACTTGGGAAATCAAATTCTTCCTTATACAACAGACTCCTGGAAAGCAAAGGATTAAATTGTTAATTAGCACATTATTAAAGCAAGCTAATTAAATTGTTAGCACATTATAACTGTGTCATATGTTATTTTAATAACTCACTCGCATTTCTATATGCTTTTGTTTTTTTGGGATGTATATATGTTTAAACACTCCCTTGTTTATAATTATCTAAACCCTATTTTACCTAGACAAGATCTCCGCAGAGTTCCAGAAAACCCAATTAAGAACTATTGTAGGAAAACAAATGGAGCTTTAGATGTCTCAAAGAAATATTTTCCTGTTTTCATAATGTTAGTCTGGATAGTTAAATGGTCATAAATAGCTCTGAACGAAAGTGAAAGAAGACATTTGAAAACAACTCTCTTTTGTTGCCATATCCTAGAAATCATTCCAATAGATACTGAAATGGAAACCTTGGAGTACTAGGAAGTAGGCATAACTGCTTTGAAGATATCTTCGACAGCCTTTGGATAATTAAAATCTGCCAAAAACGCGACAAGAGCAAAAACTACAAGAGAAGCAAGATTTAGGATTAAGGAGACTGGCTGTTTTCCCAGAATTCTGCTTTCAAAGTAAATAAGAAAGAAGGAGAAAGATCAGCCTCAAAACCTCACCCTTAACACTGAAATTAGAATAGATTCAAAAAGGCAGTCATTTAGAGAGCTTTACATGTCTTGTGGACACCCCTTGCAATCGGAGACTATCTTTGGTACAAATCCCTCTAATATAGTACCTGATGAAGATAAGATTCTTCTTAGCTTATTCTGGAGGGAGCTCACTGCTTTACAGGTAAATATCTACCCCAGCATATCTTTCTACTGCTAGTCTGATGGGAAAGATAGGTATGCTCAATAAGTGCCTGCAAACATATCTGAGATATGTCACAAGCAAGGAATCCAATGATCGAACTAGATAGTTATTTGGTACTGAGAAGCTTTTTATTTACCAAAGTAAGACCTCTGTACATCAAAATGCGACTGGACAGAAAGCCCCAGCTTGCACCAAATCAAACTATCAATAATGCAGAGTAGAAATCTAAAGACTAAAAAATTCTAGTGAACTGTGACTTAGCTCCTCTGGAATGGACTTCTTGGACCACTTGTCTGGTGTATATTTATGGTACAAAAAATTCTGAAGCATTGTATATGGTGTTCAATAAATAGAGAGCATCTCAATGTGTAAAAAATCAAAAATATTTGGCAAGGTCCACACAAATCATGTCAACTCCTTAAATAACATCTCAACAAGGGCAAAAGTGAAAAGTATATATGAAAAATTTCCCAAGTATAAAAATGTGTCGATCATTATGTCAAGGGCAAAAAAGAAGAAGAAGGAAATAGTGTGCTGAACAAATAATACCTGATTTAGTAGCTAATGCTAAATAACATGGCCAGTGGTTTGCTTGGAGACTGGATATGTTATTCAAAGTATATAGGCTTTCGGTCATGACCAACTGTTTCAGATGAATACTTTGGATGAGAATATAGAAGAATTGGTTTTTTGACCATTTGACCATGTGGGCTCTATCCTATACATGAAAAGAATCAGCAAAACATATTAAAAACATGTCCGGATATGAGCTGGCTGCAGTTTCAAATTCTCAATGTAAGGTCATTAACTGTCTCATATAAAGATGTATTTCTGAAGCTGCATGGCAAATCTATGTATGATCTGCAAGAGTAGATGATGTTTGACATGTAGTGAGGAGTGGCGCCAGAGATTAACTGCAGGAACGAATCCGAGTTCTCTTCAACGTCTTATCATGACCCTTACAAGATTGCACTTAACATTGGCAAACCCAATATCTCTTTGCTGAAACCAATTGGAGCTGCTTCTTTATTGAGAACAAGAACATGGTCACATTTAAGGAGTTATTGTTTTTTGACAAAACAATCATGATTTACACTTTTACTCAGTTAGATGAGCCAATTCTTCTTCAAGAAGCAATTGATTTCTCATCACCCTAGTAGACACTGAAATTCCTGAACCCATTTCACCAATAATCTCCACAAGAACAGATGCCATCTTTGAAATGATGATAGCGATTGACATCTCTGATAGTGATTTCTCTCTCTGTTAACTTTGAGATAAACTTGATTGCAACATGACAGTCCTCGCAAACTCGGAGGTTCTTGGTGATCAACAGCTTTGTCCCTGGTGGTGTACTAATTAGTCCAAAAGCAATCGCTAGCCTTTCACTGTGGCTGCACACCATTCTGCTCTTTTCATCATCTTCCACATCATGGAAAACAGGCGTAATGTTTGGGACATAGCCAGCTTGTACCATTCGTGCTCCTAAACTCTGTAGCTCTGCATAAATCTCGTCAGACATAGGATGAGATGTATCCCCAGAGAGAAATGCATGTACTTTGTTTTTAACTTCAATCCAACTATACGCGGTGGTTTTCTTTACACCTCTTTCGTTCATTAGTTCTCTAAGCTTTGCAACACCTTCCCATCTACCTGCTTGGGCATAAATATTAGATAGGATCACGTAATTGCCTGCATCATCAGGCTCAAGCTCGATCAACCTCTCTAATGCCAATTCTGCAAATTCCACATAACCATGGATTTTACATGAATTAAGAAAGGCACCCCAGACACCAGCATCCGGCATAACTTTCATCTGCGTTATAAGTCCATAAGCCTCATCTAAGCGACCAGAATGACCTAGGAGATCAACCATGCATGTAGTGTGCTGAATAGTTGGTTCAATTCCATAATCTTTTGCCATTGAATAAAAATACATCCTCCCTTCACTCAACAGACCTCCATGATTACAAGCTGATAAAACACCTACAAAAGTTATATGATCCGGTTTAGCTTTGCCAACCATCTCATTAAACAGACCAAGTGCTGCATTAGCATGACCATGCATTGCATATCCAGTGATCATAGCATTCCAAGAAACAACTCTTTTCTCCTGGAGTCCTTCGAACAAGATCCTAGCAACCTTCACAGACCCACTCTTGGCATACATATCCACAAGTGCTGTCTTCACTTTGTCAAGAGAGTCAAAACCCTGTCTCCAACTATACCCATGAAGCTCCCTCCCCTGTCGAAGGGCTGCAACATCAGCAGAAGCAGAAATTACAGTCACCAAGGTCGCCTCCGTGGGTCTAACACCTCCGCACGCCATTTCACCACATAAATCCAAACAATCCTCAGGGTGACCATTTTGCGAGTAAGCAGCAAGCATTGAATTCCAAACAACGACATCCCTCTCAACGACATCCTCAAACACCTCCCTCGACCTACCAACACAACCACATTTAGCATACATGTCAATAAGAGCAGCACCCACGAAAACATCCTTATCCCACTTCGTTCTCTTGGCATATTCATGTATATCCTTCCCCACTTCAATCGCAGACAAGGCCGAGCACGCTTTAAGTACAAACGGAAAAGTAAAATTATCAGGCACATGCCCATAATCAATCATTTGATAATACAGAGAAATTGCAGCCTCGTACGGTCCATTCCAAGCATACCCACGAATCAAAACATTCCAAAGAAAAATATTTCCTTTAGGAATTCTATCAAACAGGTGATGGGCATTCGGCAATTTGTCACAAACGCAATAAAGATTAACAAGCTTTGTTGCTAAATTGATGTTGTAGCCTAAACCCGTGAGGCATAGATGCGCATGGAGCTGCTTTCCAGGCTCAACTGCTTTTCGACCAATGCAAGATTGGAGAAGAGAAGCATAATGTTGAGTTGGATTTTGTGAATACTTGAAGTGTTGATGAATTTGAATGATTGTGTGCTTACGAGCCAACCAACTTGTAGTAATTGATATCATTTCAATATGTTCGCTACGAGGAAAAAGGAAGAAGCAGTATGCAGGTTGCTGTAGCGTACAAGATCATCATTCACCCCGTTAAGTAATATAGCACCTCTATATTGATCCTTGCATCACCCAACCTAAAGGGAAACGTATAAGTCTTGGGAGGTTATCTTTACTAGTGAAGAAATCAAACTACCATCAATAATATGTGGATGAGATCTATAAACATCCTACAATTTAAATAATTTGATCACTTCTAAAATTCGTAACGGATGAAATATTTCGTCTCAAAACTTTTCATCACACATTCTCGTATTTTAAACCATATTAACACTTTCATCCCATATATATAGTGATCTATAAGTGAATTATTCAGATAAAAAATGGTTTTAGAAGACAAATTCAGATGGTATGCATTATTACCTGCCATTAAAAATACTTATGAAATGAAAAATACATATAAGTAAACTTAAATGTTAACATGGATTGTTACTCCAAAAAGATTACAAGCAAATCAAAACAAAATTATTAAATATATAAAATCTGATAACATAATATACAAGATCAAACATCATCAAAATATTTTAAATTATTTTAAATTAGTACTTTCATACAACGTCATGCCAACTATTCATCAATCACATTCAGGCTATTTGTTGAAGTCAAAATTGAAAAAACTAAAGAAGACAAAAAAGAGAGTCTAAGAGTTTAACTAAAATAATATAGCACTCAAATAAGAAGATCGCCTAATTGTAGATATGCATGTTACAATTTTGACAAGATTCGAGTTTTGTATAAATAGAAATAGAGTGAATTCCAAATTTCAATAGAAGAAAAGAAATATTATAGGCTAACATCCAACATAAAACCAATCTTATAGTGGAGTAGGTTACTAGAAAAATCATAATTTATATGTTAATTCAAATAAGAATTTGTCTTTATGCCATTTTCATCTTGCTATAACTATGTAGTGGGTAATAAACAAGATGGAGTTGTTTGGATGGTAAGACTCACTTTCAACTTGAAGGTTGTAAACACAATTTAGCAAGGGACAAAAAGGTGGGAGCTCTTAGAAAGAAATTTATATAAAAAAAAAGTAGTGGTCTATCTAGTCCTTCATTTCTGATTTTTTTTTTTGTGAAGCTAATTGTTTCATCTTCTTTTTTTTAAGCAATTACAAAAAGAAGAAAAATTGACATTAACGGCTGGTTCCACTTGTTTATGTTAAAAAAAAAATCTTTTTTCTTTACCACATTATGACTGCAGAATTAAAGACATTTTTTGCCTGTTGGATTGATGCAGAAATTTGCGTCACCAAGACTATAATAACTTAAAGCATGGACCTCCTTAACCCTATACAAACATTAAAAAAAATTATCCTCTCCAGTAAGTCATTGAAACCACAATTAAGAAACCTAAATCCAAGCATTTATTTTGCCAAAAAAGAAAAAAATATACCTCAAGAACGGAAAAAGTACTTCGTTTTAAACTTTTCGATAGACTTATGACAAAAATTTAGTGAATCTCATTTAGCGGGCAACACCGGCAGCGAGAATTAGGAACAAAATTATGTGAGCTGGGAACATTCTGAATCTAATTGGCAGACTGCATAAGGGTTTTAGATCAGTAAGGGTAAAGATAATGAAAACAACACTATTTGTTAAAGTGCGGATAAATACTAGATGTGAGGATAGTTTACATTTTATATAAAAAGGATTTAATCACTTTCTACAAGCAAGCATAATCTCCTTGAGGTGTAAAGAGGGAGTCAGACATTGAAAAAAGAATCAGATTCAAGATATATCAGAATTCAGAGTCTCTGAACAATGTGAATCATTGATTTCCAATTTAGAACATCATATGTCCCCTATAAAACATTAATTTAACATATATTACTCTTAAAATACAGAAGAGTCATCTAGCCACAATAACATTAGAGAAACAGATCTTGAAAATTCCGAGATGCAGCTCCAGTCACAAAGCTGCATCTCTACCAAATCCATTGCTAGATGGTAACAAATTGTCAAATGGGTATTCAACTTCTAGTAGAATTACTGTCTTGGCTTTGGAACTGCTCTAATATTAGGTTACAATTGTTAATTGTACGTGCATCAACAAGGCCATGGTTCCACAGCTTCACCATGAATAATCTCCAACACCTGCTGTATTAAATATTAGACGATACACAAAAGCTACACTAATGATCAGCAACATTAGAGTACAGGACAGCATGATACTGTAGATGGTGAGCAATTATCACGTACTGAGATAAACCCAAATCAGCAATCTGAAGTAAAACCAGTCTATCATTAAATGTCTAGACGTTTGCTGAAAGTACTATTACTGCTTCGTCAGATCCAAGAAAACATGCATTTATGTGATGCCAACAATAAATTTGCTAACCACTTTGCTATATTGTTATACATTAAGTAAAGATAAATGAGCCACCCCAAAAAAGTAAATAAGATAAACTCAGAAATTCCAAAAAAAACACTGTGATCGACCAACTCTCCAATGCATATTATTAGGGGCCGTTTGGTGTGAGGGATAAAAATATATAGTGATAGGATAAGAAAATTGTGTTGGGATAGAAATTTTCTATCTCTGTTTGGTTGTCATGTTTGGGGTAACTTATCCCGCCATTTATATGATAGTGATGGGATAAGTTATCCCATATACATGATGGGATAAGTTATCCTAGGATAGCTAACCCCAGGATAACTGAGATAACTCGTTCCCAACCAAACAACCCCTGTGTTCACTGTTCAACAGAAAACAGAGTACCTTCTTTCTGGAAAATATACAGGATCTTGGATGCACCAAGCAAAGGCACAATACAGGTGTATGGATTGGATAGCATCACATATCAATGACAAATCTTGACATAGGTAAATAAAAAGATTAATTACCACAACGATGCCGGTGCTTGGGCAAACATCTGACCATGCAGCTTTGAAAAGGCCTCACATGCCCAAGGGATGTGACCATCTGCCAACACCCTGCCACAGTGACAAGAACATGTTATACCAAGAATGGAATTCAGCAACAGAACTTTTCCAACACGCATCACTTTACTATTATTTATCACCTGCATGCATGTAAATCAGCAAGAGAAAATCCAACATGTCGCCCTTTATTGCATAATATAATTATGGGTTTTGCTCTATATAGCATGTATCAGATAATCTTACCCATCTGCTTGAGTATGACATGAAGCAGAAAGAAAGACACAACCAACTTCATAACAATTTTTATTAGTGAGAGGTCCGTGTAACTTAATAAGAACAGAGAAAGCAAGTTACGTGCTTCCCAAAACCTTAAATGGCACAACATTTTCATGAAATGTCTATTTCAAAGCATCAGATCAAGGACAGCCTTTTCTTCTTTTTTTGATAAGGTAACATTTGTATTGATTCCAAAGACAGAGATGTCATAATCACAAGCTACATCCAGATTTAGCTAGCAAAAATATCTAAAGAGACTCTAGAAACCGTTATAGAGTCCCTGTATCTACTATATACATTTCATAACACCAAAATTGAATACAATTATGCTTCATCTTCTGGATGGGGTTGCTTTTGTTGTCAAAACATCTTGAGTTCCTTTACTTCCAAATAGGCCACCACCATATGCAGCCTGGAATCATTTTCCTTCCAGGATGGCCTTTTCTTTTGCAATGAACTCTTCTTTTGTTTTTGTTTTTGTTTTTCCTATAAAGGTACAAGGTGATGTCACTCTTGTATTGAAACTAGCAAAGCTAGCTCAATCGCAACAAATGGCATCTACTCACTAAATAATACTCCTTTTGTCCCAATTTATGTGAAGGTGTTTGACTGAGTTAAGAATGAAAGGAAGATTTTTGAAACTTGTGGTCTAAAGAAGCCATAAATAATTGTGTGGCTACTGGCTATAACTCATCTCACTGGAGGTAAAATGACAACTATAAAGTTAAACTGTTACTAAATATAAAAATGTGTCATTCATTTTTAGACCAACTAAAAAAAGGAAAGAGCGTCACGTAAATTAGGATGGAGGGAGAACGTTTTTGGTTACATATAGCAGAAATGTAGTGGAAGGGACAAGTGGACTGGTCCATCTACTTCACCTGGAACAGGTTGTTAAAGAAGAAAATGAGATTTACATTTGTATCACTCCATGTATTTCCGGGAAAAGTTGGAGAACCTAATTGCAGAGAGTTGCACTTTTACTACATTCCTAGGTAACCCGCCATCTATTACTTCATCAGACCTCCCACTTCACCCTACCGAAAATAAGAGCAGAAGATGCACATATTTCCATGCCACAGTATCCTTAAATCTTAATAATATTAGGGAAAACCATATTAGAAAATAAAACCAGACACAAAATAAGACGGTACCTTTGCTTTCTAACAAATGAGTTCCACAGATGCATCATTTGCTTTTCATCTTTGGTCACATCCACAAAATCATCAAGCATCTGTAACATGTTTAAAGTTAGTTGAATGATTTCTTCAGATATCTAAGACAATCAAAATCGTGCCCCTTCAATTGACTAAATTTTGCAGCAGTTCTGAAGGGGAATTAGTTGGAGGGAACAGTTCGGATCACAACCTTTAGTAGTTCTCAAATGTATTCTTATAAAGCAGCTTAAGGAGTTTCATGTTGGAACTACACAGCTCCTTAAGTGTCAAGCAGGTATTTGGTAGAACATATTTATCATCAAGTTTGAACCATACATCAAAGCACTTCCCCTAGTTGTTTCCAGAGGTTAATATTCATCCAAACCCTTCAAAATACCATTTTTGTATGAATAGATAGCAATCTGCAATCTTTATTAACTGCTTAAACCTTCTTTTCTTTTTTTTTGAGAAAAAAGTTTAGACCTTTGGTTTTAGTTGAGCAATGAAATTTACCACTTATCAAAATGTTTACGCCATTACAATTTACGGGAGATTATGACTCTAAGCACACAACTGTTGAGAAAATTACAACAGCATCAGCAGTAAGACATATGGACGCAATGGCTAGCTGATAACTTTGAAAACTCTAGTATACATGGGACAATATAACTCAGTGATACAATTTTAGAGAAATCCAATACATATGGCCCTCCAGAATGAGCAAGTGAAGAAAAGTAAAATGAATACGAAGATATTCAAAGAAACATTTGGTCCTATGATAAGTCTCCACAGAATACATGGGTTTTCTTACATTTTTGGTAGCCTGGGCTGCCTGTCAATAGGGATGGCAATGGCGCGGGTGTGGGACGCGGCGGGTTGAGCTTAACCCGCAAAATTTTCAATCTGCCCCTCCCCGCATGACAATTTTTTTCATTTTCAACCCGCTCCACCCCGACTCGCATAGACCCGCTCTACATAATTTTTTTAATATTTTCTTTTTATAGTTATGTTTGATACTAGAGCCATCGAAATGGACTTAGCCCATGGGGCCGGCCCAACCCAACCCGTTATTAGGGTAGGGTTGGGATAAGATTTTTCAAGCCCTTCTAAAACTAGGGCTTATAAGCCCGGCCCATATAAGCCCTTAGCCCTTGAGGCTTGATCGGGGCTGGGTAGGGGTCAGCCCATGAGACAAAACTTTTTATTTAAGGGTAACTTACAATAATCTCACATGTCTATAATCTAATTACTTAAATACACGCTATGTTGTAATATTATGAATCTTATCAGATTTTGGTATGTCCAAATACATATATCTCGGAATATATGGACTCAAAATTAAATTAATCTGTTTTAGATACACTCTATCAAAGTAGATTTCACATGTATCTAGGATGCATAGACAAATCTCGCGCCCTCGCCTCCCTCCAATCTTGCTTGTCACTCTCTTATCTCGCTAGCGTATCTGGTATGCGAGATACATACTAATTACACTAGACTTTTTGTTAGTGTTATTAAAACTACGCTATTGTTTGCCATATTTGATTTGAAAATCTTCTCATTTTCTTGATGTTATAGAATTATAAGTTTGAAAAGAAAAAAAAGACGGGCTAGCCCGCCCCTGCCCTCAACCCTTCTAGGGTTGGGATGGGTTGAGCATTTTCTGCCCTAGCCCTTCAAATTCCTTGGCCCGCGAGGCTTGGACCGGGTGGGGCTTGGCCAGCCCTTTTTGACAACTCTATTTGATACTAAAAATAAATTCATTTTTTCTTTAAGTCCTATTAATTTAATAGGATAGTGACTTAAAAATTTATTTTTTAGAGGTCCATTGGGAAATATGTAAAAAAAAAAAATGTATTATTTTTTTATTGAACCATTTTCATTTACTATCTTGAATATTTTAGTACATTTAAAGAAATTATCTTAATATATAATGTTTTATCACTCTTATAACATGTAAAAAGTTAAAATTAAGTTTGAACCCACATAAAGTTACATATACCCACAACCCGTCCCGTCCCACATTAGTTTTAAAAAAACCCACTTCCACCCGCCCCGCATAACCTTAGGCCCCCCCCCTCCCCCACACATAGCCTTAAACCCACCCCTCCCCATTGCCATCCCTACCTGTCAAATTAGTTTTTATTTGCATATTTTGGATTTTCCTTTTGGAGGGGGTTCCCAAGTGTCCTTCCTCACGTCCTAGCCCCTCAATCGCAATGACCCGTCTCAAGCCCCCCCATCCCCACCAAAAAAAGACCCCGCATTGATCTTCCTACCCAAATTTACTGATGAGGGTCTGCCTCCATTCACCCTCTATGAAATTGATCTTCCTCCACCACCACACAGTGCCAATCTCCAGTTTTATTCAAAGATCTGGCTTAATATTCTGCATTTGATTTCTTTCAGTTTTCTGTAACTTCTCTTACCAAAAGTGGAGGACAGAGAAGCTTTTGTAGAATACAAGAGAGCTATGTGGGAAGCTAAGAAGGCTATAGTAAAGTACGAAGATTCTAAATGGCTTGTATCTAAAGATAGGGACACGAGAAGGAGAGAGAATTGCTTAAACTAGCACGACTAAGAGAGAAGAAGGGCAAGGACTTAAAACCAGGTGAAGTGTATTAAGGATGATTCTCAATAAGTGTTGACGGGAGATAATGAGATCAAGGAGAGATCACTTTGATTAATACTTCAACACGAACCAAGAGAATTTAAGATCTACACACGTTAGTGAAAGATAGAAACTTTAGCTATACTCGTAGAATTAGAACGTCAGAGGTATAGGATGCCAGGAAAAAAGATAGGATTAGAAAAGCTTGTGGCCACAATTGTATCCCTATAGAGGTTTGGAAGCGCCTTGGAGATGTAGGAGTGGAATGGCTCACCAAACTATTCAATGATATACTAAGAAGTGGTAGGATGCCCAATGAATGGAGGAAGAGTACCCTGGTTCTGATTTATAAGAACAAAGGAGATATTCAAAGTTGTGCAAACTATCGTGCATTAAATTCAAGAGTCATACATGAACGTCTGGAAAACCGTGATATAGTGCAGACTTAGAAAGGCAACAAGAGTGAAAGAGAACCAATTTGGATTTAAGCCTGGTAGATCTACAATGGAGGTTATATCCTTACTAAGAAGATTGATGTTAATCTATCACGAAAAGAAGAAAGACCTACACATGATGGTTATTGATCTAGAGAAAGAACACAATAGAGAAGCATGCAAGGTCCTTTGGTGGGTGATGAAGAAGAAAGGAATCCATATTTTAAGTATATAAATGACATGTATTAAGGAGCCGTCACTAGCATGAAAACAATGACAGGTGATACAAAGGAGTTTCCCTTAATAGTGAGTTGAGTTTACATCAGGGGATCGGCATTGAGTCACTATTTGTTTACCCCAATATCAGATGAGCTACCAACACAATACAAATGGAGGTCTCATGGGGTATGTTATATGTTGATGGTGAAACTTGCGAGGGTCTCAACCAAAAGCTTGAACTATAGAGAAGTATGTTAGAGAGTAAGGATTTTCAAATAAGTATTAGTAAGACTAAATACATGCATTGCAGGTTTAGATCGCATGATTGGAGAGAAATTGAGGTGAGACTAGATGGGATTGCAACGGCAAAATGCAAAAAAATTGTAGCCGTACTTCTGTAGCTCTTTCTTTTTCTTTGGATGCACTTCGCTATATTTACACCATTTTTACTAAAATCTCTTTCTGCAAATTGTTCATTTTCTACATGTTGTCCTTCATTTATCAGAATTATTATACCAGTGCTGTTGCCATAATTTCTTCTTCGCCAATAATTGCTTTCTTGCAAGTATTTTTGTTGTATGATTGAATTGTTAGTGTTAAGGTTTGTGAAGATCAAGTTAAGATGCCCATGGAATTATTAGAAGAAACAGGAGCAGCACTTATGCAATCAAAATATCAACTTGTTGAACAGGGTGTACATAGAAATAAATCTGATCCGCGTGTCAAGAAGATGTTACTGCGCAACTCCAGAAGCAATCTGGTCATTAGCTGGTATACAAAAATCAGATAGTAGTCCAGTTAATAATCCTGTCACTGTAACCAAATTATGGTTTCTTAGTCCTATTTGGTGTACCAAAAGACCCTTTACAATACCCACTACTCTCAAGTCTAATTGTGCACGACCCAATTAAACAAAATTTGAAAATGAAGAGAACAATTTTGAATGGCATAGTAAAGTAATTTAATACAATATTCTTAAAATAGATGTCATCATGGATGAAAGTGGGCAAGTTCAATAAGATATAACACTAAGGCGAATATATGGTTACTTCAAATATGTTAAAAGAACAAGTTTTTGACATTTATTTCAAGAGTCAAGACAATCAGGACAAACTAACCCAAAAGGTCAGCCAATTAATTTGAACACAGAGTACAATAAAGACCAATTTATACAATTATGCTACATACCCTTCGATCTTCAAGATCTGCAACATCATCATCAACTTCATCCTCACTGTCTCGGTCTGATAAAACTTGCTCCAGTGCCATGGGCTTCACCCAAATAAAAATTTTCATTAGAAACATAAGTTAAAAGGACTCTGCATCGCTTCAAGGGTTTCTAACGCCATATATTGGCTACCTCAGCTCTTCCAAAGACTATAAGATTCATACAAGTAGACAAACATTTCAAAATCTATTTAACTCTGTCACAATCAGCAAGATAATTCACCTCTAGACCCCAAATCCTGGGGCTATTTCAAATGGAAATCACCACACACACTACAATGGAAACCAATATTGAACCGTCATTACAATAGATCTTTGATTAGTTCAAGTAACATCATAGATTATACACATCCCGTTAATGATATCCAAAGCAAGTGAAGAAATCTCATCACATCACTGATTAAACAGTTCAGTTACCTTTCTCAAAAGTAAATTTTCTGATTAAACAGAAACCATGAAAACTGAACAGGAAAAAAATTTTATAAACTTAACATTGCAGGAAGCTCCAAGCAATGAACCCTACGTGCCAGTGTAAGACTACAAATATCAGCAGTACTTTGCAATGGCAAAGCCTTCAGTAGTAGGGCTTTTGATAAAATTGAAACTTAGAGACTGAAGACCTGATCATTGAATAATTTAAGTTGCTGAATTGTAACACTCCTTTGGTAGATATGCAAGCAATCTAAAAGGTTAACGACTACCACCATGGAGTGGGACGGATTGACATCACTCCACCCTTAATTAGAGGTCTCACATGGGAATGGATAAGCTCCTGGCAGGAAGCGCTTGCCACAAATCTGGATTAGTAATGCCATTGGATTCCAGATACGAGGGCTATAACTTATTCTTAGACCAACAGAACTACATAAACAAAAAGTTAACAGCTTGTTCATGTCTAAAATTCTAAGAATCTGTGACATAATTGTCAAGAAATTACTATGAATTAAATATCTCACAGTGTTAGTTCTAAACTTAAACTTGATTTGAGGCATGTTAAGCAGCATCTAACGAGTTGCTGTACATAAAATATAGTGACAAGTACAGTTGCTTTCAACTACATTCAGTAAAGTATTTACATTGGTACCACAAAGCCATTGCTGATTCGATAATAAGAAATTTGAAGTATTACATTACTTAAGACACTGAATTCTATGTGCTGAACTAATATTTCATCAAAGCCCATGAAACACCCCGCAAAGTCTAAGCTAAGATATGAACCATTTCCTTATGCATATAGACCCAAACCCCTAGGATTTCTAATTTTACATAGGTGTTAAGGTCAATTCTTTAATGTGGGAAGTGATTTGAAGAAGAATTATGGCCAGACGAATCCTCAAGAACAAAGGTGAGTTGAAAGCTTATTTACTGATTGAGTTTTGGTATAACTTTTTACTTGGGTCACTTCAAACAATCGTATCTCCTAGAATATGAGGAGTTGCGTGGACCATAACCAATCAAATTAAAGGTCTTCAAGTCTTCAAGTCTTCATTCCAACGCCATTGACCGCTCGTTAATCCGATTTCAGAGTAGAAAGTTATGATGATTTTACCAAAAAGCTAGCAATCTGATTGACTCACTAGAAGTAGGTGCGGCTCACACTTCATATTGTGCATTTCACACAATGCCATGTGCGAAAGGCACATGGATCCGCACAATGCTAGACGCTCAGTGGAAGTATGTGCGATTCACACTTAGTATTGTGCATTTCTCACAATGTCAAGTGCGAAGGTCACTTTGTTCCACACAAGGTATTGACGGGAACCCTTATTAAGTCAGTTTTACCCCTTATTTTCTTTCTTTGGCCATTCTTTCAAGACCTGGAATTGGTTTTCTCTCCTCCTCTCCTCCTTCATCAAGGTAAGTCTTTCTCTAAGAATTTCAAGCTTTCCAATCAAATTTCATCATCTAATCATTAATTGTTAATAGAAATTGTAACCCTTGGTCATAGGGTTTTCAAGAAGAGACCAATAATCTCAAGAAAAGGTTAATTGGTCATTCTTTATCAAGTTAAGGTTCTTCATTAAGAGTTGTGGAGTGTTTAAGGTATGTAAGGCTATCATAGTGAGGAACTTAGTTCTTTCTCACGTGCTACATCTACAATTTCAGTTAGTAAGATCAAAGTTAGGATTTTTACCCAAAGTCCATGAATTCAAGTTCTTTCTAATTCAAAAATCTTATTGTTGAATTTTACTATTGAAACTGTTGTATTTCATGTTCATTGATGATTCTTGATTGATGGTTCATGTTATTCTACAACCTGGACCCCTTTTAGCTAATGTTATCTAAAAACCTTGTTATAATATTAACATGCATTGTTTTCAAGATTAAAGCAAGTTTCAAGATTTTTAAGACGTATTTCATTAAAGTATATTTTTACTCAAGAAAGAGTTTAAGCTACGGGTTTGGCCATAGATTTCCAAATATATTTGGCAAATGTTATCTGGGTGAAAATTTGGGTGAAATTTCACTGTGTTTGGCCATAGTACTTGGGTAACATATTTCACTTTTTTTAAGAAATATGATTTTTTGGCCATAGTATTTGGGTAACATATTTCACATTTTTTAAGAAATATGATTTATACCCATAAGCTTTAAAAACTATCAAAACTGACCATAGGTTTGTATTACATAGCAAGATAGAAATGTCGACGTAACAAGATTCATGACTTCCGCAACAAGTCAATTGGATCTTCGTTGCAATATATAACAAGTAGTGTCCATGACACTGAAGCAATGTGGCATCCCATGTTTTTTCTGGATAAATGAACATCATCCTACGTTGTCATATCCAGCACACACCTTGTTGGATAATGACTTTGAGATGCCAATTGATCCTTTCTTATACCAAGTATATATTGTCCATCATATATATTATGTTAAAAAGGCCCTTATATATAGTTGCAAGGAGGGTATCCATCATCCCTGATAGGATGCTCAGCTTCCGTACAACTATAGAATCTATCAAGCAACTTGACTAGGCCAAGAGCTTCACATTTTGGACCACTTACTGTGATTTTAAGTGCAACATCCACTCAGTAAGATTTTAAGACAGTTGTATACATCAAGCAAATGCAAAATAATCCTGCTTGTCAAATATTTCACATTATATTGGCTTATGAGGAACCAAATGGAAATTCCAAGATACTCGAGTATAACGTAAGAGATTAATTACCTGGGCCCTATGAGAATGAAAGAATTGCCTTTTTTGCAGGAGTGCACGACTGTAAGAGAGAAACAAAATTGTATTAAAAGCCAGACAATCTTATCTACGAACTATAAAGGTAAACCATAATACAAAAAAATTGGGTAGTCAATTTTCCCCCAATTAGTTTCACATCTAAGACATTATGCAAAACAACAAGACATTGAAAATTGATAATACAGAAATACATCACTGGACAGTTCCAATATAATCAATGTTACCCTACTTAACCTAGATACATGGGACCAATCCTAATTTTGTAGCATATAAGCTCAGATTTATTTTACAACTGTCGGAGAAAGAGAAGGAAACGGTTTGTTGCATCATCAAAGGGAAGTAAAGCCCAACCAACGAGAAACTCAAAACACAAGTGTACCATCACATTGCAGAAAGGATAGTCAAGATCCACTCCATCTGGCGCACATAGTAAAATGGTCGTCATGGTTGAGGTTTTGACAAAGTTCAGATTAAGGCTATTTAGAAGGCAGAACAGAAAGCCACCATAACCAGGCCTTATTTGGCACTAGATAAATGGCAAAGACCACATTTGAATATGGAGACACTGTTGAATACATTGAAAAACTAGATGGGGTAGTAGATCTTTCAAGGTATTTCCTATAATTCCAAAAGTTACAAGGGCCAAAAAGAAACTTCATAACTGCAGTAGGCACGGATTGGATACAGTGACACTACTGGTCACCAAACAAGATGGCAAGACAGATTTTGAAGGCACCGTTGAATTATTGCGATAAAACTAAAGGAGGAGTAAGTACATCTCCCCCAGGTATTTCCTAAAATTCTCAGAACTACAGGTATCAAAACCTCAAATTTACAAAACATGGGAGCAGGTTTACACCCGCCTCCCAAAAACAAACACCATAACTGCAGTAGGCCCAATGAGGTAGTCAACAAAGGGAAATAATAGCTCCAGATTAGACAGCCAATAATCCACAGTGGAGTTGAAGGGCTTAAAGCCCAATGCAGCCAACAAAATTAGATAATTGATGAATTATTGGACACAACTGAAGTCTTCAGCAGTGAAATCACTTTAAAAAAAAAAATTAAAAGAAAAAAAAAATTCACTGCTGAAGACTTCAGTATTGTGTCCAAATCTTTTCCACCCAAAATCACTTGGTTAAGTAAAAATGCTACTTGACATTGTGCTAATGAACATACTTTCTGGGATCAGAGCGCTCAACTGATAACTTTCTTGACTTGGCAAACTGAAGCAGTGCTGGGGGTGCAAGAGTGCTTCCTGATGCTGACTGAACAGAATCAGGATCTGTATACAAGTGACCAGATGAGGGAACACTTGCACCATTGGAACTTGATGGATCACACTCTACAGCGTCAGCAACACCTGATAAATGTTTAACAGCAGATAAATCATTATTAGTAACAATGGTGCTTCAATATCGATGCCAACAGACTTGTATGCCAAGGTTTCGGACAAAAAGAAAATAAAATTTTGATCCGCACTCAAAAGGCTAAAACAATAAGAAATGGCAGTCAGACTTGGACATGATCAACTTCCCGCTCACCCAACCCCTAAATCAAAAAGCAGCGCTCTCAAGAAAGCTAAGTCAAGAAACTGATTTCCTATGGTTCTGATTTGGCGGTGGTTTAAATTTTCTTCTTTTTTCTGTTATTTTCACTCACCCCAACAATTTTCTCTACTATTCACATTTTGGGGGATCTGGCGATTTTCTGATTTTGGTTGGGTGGTGATTTGGTGATGTTTTGAATTTTCAGATTGTGGTTTGGTGGCAATTTTAATTTTCTAATTTTTATTTGGTGGTGATTTCTGAAATACTGAATCCAATAAATTTTTGAATTTGAAACTAAACGGGGGGATTGAAGGGAATTTTGTGAAGAGAACATGGATTATGGGAGGCTGTAGTTTGGTGTTGTTTTGATATGAGTTTAGGTGGCTTTCATGATGATTTCAGGTGGATGGCATGGCAAAACGTGATTGGTGTGTGTCATCCACTGGTTTTCTTCAAACCAGTGCCAGTCACAAAAGGTGATTTTTCTACCACTTTAAACGACTACAGAGCCATGAGAACCCCCCCCCCCCCCAAAAAAAAAAAAATTAAGCATCTTTTTGGAATCCAGAGGTAGCTCAGGGGAACCTTTGTGTATATTCCCAATATAATTTTGTATTACACCATCATAAACGAATTTTCCAGTAGGAAGCTAATTCAAAGCACCACCAATATACCCATATTAAAATAATATACAATTATTATATAAGCAGAATCAATTCCACCAGAAAACAATTAGGCAAATGAATCCCATTATATCATATATTTTTTTAAAGAATGTTCCATTATATTATATTCTTACACCATCATATAATGACTATCCTAGTAGAAAGATAATTCTTTCTCAAGGCCTCACCAGTATACATATACAAATAAGATATATTTATTGTTATATAAGCAAATCAATTCTACCAGAAAACAGTTAAGCAAATAAATTCCACTACACTGTATTCTTACACCATCATAAAATGATATTTCTAGTAGGAAGCTAGTTATCTCTCAAACCCCCACCAGTATACCTATTATCAGTGTGATATACTAAGGGTATAAAAGAAAATCATTTCTACCAGAAATCGATTAAGCAAATGAATTCCATCATATTACGTTCTATATATACATACTAGATATAAAAGCACGGGCAAGCCCGGGCCCAATATAGTTAATTATTTTTGTGTTATTTTTAACGTACTTTTCAAATAATATGTGGTACATGTGATATTTTGAGAGTTAAATCAAATTTTTAATATGTTTTTTAAAATGTTTTAACTTGTTAATTATTGTGATATATAATTTTGAGAGTTTAGAAATGTTACTCACCCTATCCCAACTTATCTGGCACATGTGAAATTTTGAACTCAACAAAATTTTTAGTATGTTTTTAAAAATGTTTTTAAATTGTTAGGTATTGTGACTTATAGTACTCTTAATTAACATTATTTTTAAATAATATATATTTTAAGTTGTTAATTATTGTGATATATGTGGCACATGTAAAATTTTGAGAGTTAAAAATATTTTAAAAAATGTTACTCACTCTATCCCAACTTATGTGACACATGTGAAATTTTGCTCAACAAAAATTTTTAGTATGTTTTTAAAAATATTTTTAAATTGTTAATTATTGTGACTTGTAGTACTCTTAATTAACATTATTTTTAAATAATATATGTTATTTCCCCTGTCCTAATTTATGTGGTTGTTAATTATTGTGATATATATGTTACTCACTTTGTCCCAACTTATGTGGCACATGTGAAATTTTGAACTCAAACCAAATTTTTAGTATGTTTTTTAAAATATTTTTAAGTTGTTAATTATAGTGACTTATAGTACTTTTAATTACCTTAATTTTTAAATAATATATGGTATTTCCCTGTCCCAATTTATGTGGGGAGTTGATCAAAATTTTATTATGTTTTTAAACACTCCAAGTTGTGATTTATAGTATTCTTAGAGTAATTTTCAAATAATATATGTTACTCCCTTTGTCCAAATTTATGTGGCACATGTGAAATTTCGGAAGTTAATCACATCTTAATATGTTTTTCAAATATTTTAAGTTGTTAATTATTGTAATTTATAGTACTTTCAATATAATTTAAATAATACATGTTACTCCCTCAGTTCCAATTATGCAGTACGGGTGAAATTTTGAGAGGTAACCAAATTTTTAATATTTTAAGCTGATTTTTTGTACTATTTTTTATAATACATAACATATAAAAAAAATAGGACAAATAAATTAAAACAAATAAAATACTAAAGGTATATAGACGAAATTGAAGGAGAAGGGCAAACCGGTCAAATGACTGGCTGACCCGAAGCTCCTCAACATTCATTCTTAATATATAGAGTAAAGTAATAATATATAGCCAAATCCCCAATTCGCCACCTTAAAACCAATACCCAGATTCTGTCTCACTTGAAGTCTCAAATGACAAAAAATGCTGCTTTGTAGAAAAAGCCTATTTTCTCTTCATGATCAGAGGAAGCCAATTCTCCCTCCCTTCCTAAAACAGAAACTCAGTCACTATCCGTGGAGCTATAGGTAAACAGAAGGCTATGGCATTCAACAGTTGGGCTAGCAGAACGACACCAGTTTTACAGATTATACCATTAGATTATGGCACTCAGTAACTTGTTGAGTTTCTCTATTCCATCAAGCAATTTGCTAATTAACTTTGCAAACAAAGAATCTGAGTTAGCAAATTAGTGGGCATTACAACGAAAATTTATTTTGTAGATACTCAAACCTCTTGCGTTTTGGATTGTTATTGTGGGTTTGAGTCCAGGATTACGTAGGACTTTGAAGGGTAATTGAACAGAACTCAGGTCATGCATCAAGATATGCCTGAGCAATTGAGCCATGCGTCTCACAATACGCCCCAGCTATGCCTCAAGATGATTTGCATTCACCTTGAACTGTGGCATGCTGCAGTTTTGCTTGTTAAAACACTGGAACAAGCAACTTGCATTTCTTTTCATAAATGAGCAGAAAGTAAAATCCTCTTCTAACTTGAAAGAGCGTCCATAGGTACATAAAAGATCTCAACTCTCCTGGGAAATACTATATGGAGAAGTAGAGTCAGATCTAGAATTTAAAATATGTGGGTTCTGCAAAGAAAAAAATCAAGCCTGTTTTAGCTATTGGGTTCTAAATTAATAATATATACACATAAAATCATTATTCTACTAAGATTTTTTTTGATAACCAAGAATCCCCAAGGGCCAATAGCACACAAATTCCACCATTATAATTTGCCAAGTCTTCATCGAGTGAGGTGTGGTCAAGGAACATCTGCTACCATTTGCCATAGGCAAGACAATTATAATTTTATTACACAGTGTGCAAGGAAAAGATCACCTAGATAGTTCCTTCTCTACAACAATCAAACATTGCTGCACTTTCAGACAGCAACTGTGTACCTTTCAACTTAAGAAAGGAGGATGTTGATGGAACTCTGACAACAAGTAATATTCACTTATGTGTATCCACTAAGAAACCATGCTCTACCACTCCTACCAAGGAACACATAACAACGTTGAATAAACAGTTCAACCTCTGAAAACTATCAACACATCGAATAATCCAAGGAATGCAATGGGAAAATGAAAGAAAAAGAGTTGTCATTACCATTAATCCTCTCATTGAGATTATTCATTGACGTAGGGAAATCTGAATCTAAAACAAGTGGGTGCACATGCTTTGAATTTTGAACTAAATCTGGCTGTTTCCTCCGTCTTAGTGGCTTTGAACTGAGCATAAATTACAAATAAATCAGTGGAATATCACAACACACTTCTGAAGTGGCATCAAATAGCTAGAATACAAATTGGAGGAGCATGATAGTTACATACCAAAAGAAGAATGTTTGTTGCTTAGGATCCACGCCATCAGCAACAATCTGAAGATCACTCCAGAGAGCAAGTTAATTTGCACAGAAGAAAAGGCATGACTAGTAAGATTAGTCAAGCATTTCAAGTTAAAAATACAGAACTGACTTTTCAAACCAATAATCAATTAAAAAATAAATAAAATAAAACCTTTGCCTAATCAAAATTATAGAGGACGTTAGAATTTAACCAAGTATCATGCAAATAAAATACATGACCTTATTAAAGATATTAACCATTAAACTACATATTTTGTCTTTCATCAAGAACCCAGTAAAGCTTTAGAAGGTCAACTGCAGACGTGATTACAGAAATCAAAATACCTAAAAGAAGAGTTAAGCATCTATCCATCTCCTAAATAAATATAGAGATAACTACTATGTATTGCAGCAGAATTGTGCTAGGAGCAGATACTACAGACCGTATATGATTCACCCCTGAGTTAAAAGAAAATGTGCTGACCTCAGATCTCCACATCTCACTTCTCACAGATACATTTACAGCTTGATATTCTTCGTTTACCTAAAAATGATACGAGGTTAATTTGACAGCTTAGAGAAATACACAGTTAAAATTTTATTTGAAGCGTGCTGAAGTTTACCAACCCAAAATTCAAAGTTGAACAGATCATGGGATGAGCATAAGTGATATCTCAAACCCTAAAAGCAAAAAAGCAAAGATGCAAAATTATTAAACTAATTTCTCACCAAAACCATTTCAAACTGGATCCATACAGCTCAGTTTTATTAAAGAAACAAACTAAGATTATCCCAGTCTTTACCTTAAAACTCACACATTTTACCAAGCAGAAAGGACAGGTGAAGTCCTCTGTCACTGCAAGTTCAGAAAGGGGGAAAAAAAACTAAGTAGCTTGAACTGCACAAGCAATATTTACATGGAAGGAATTTGATCAAAGAAAAGAACACCGCACATATGGAAATGTCATCAATTTCACCATTCTTAAAGTTATTAACTGCTCTAACACCAAGAGCAAAATACACCTTGATATATGTAAGATGGTGGCAATTCAAACAGATTGGCTGACATAGGAAAGGCATAGACTAAAGTCCAAGTAGCAAGTTGGAGGCCTTTAGTTGATTGCTCTTACAATTTATTTCAAATGGATATACAGTGCACTATTTTGCTATATGCCCAGAATCTAAAGCTGCGCCTAAGAGATAGTACTCAAAATTTCAAGTTAGCTGCATCTTACATGACCCAACGACATGAAGCATCCATGTACAACAAAGGGAGGGTTCACCAAAGTAAGTGAGACATCCAAGTAACAAAATACCAGATGAGTTCAGGACATGGTTTAGGAAAGAAGATTTTATTTTCAAGAAAAGAACCAAATGGAGCAGATTATTTAACTGAAAAAGAACCCTGCTTTAATAATTTTAAATCCATCCAAATAACAGAAAATGCTTTACAAGACAAAACTAGACAACATAGAATCTGACCTGAGTTCAAAAGCACAAGGAACAACCACCCAGAGCAAACACAGATATTGGTAGCAATATCATAAAATTAAATAAAAGTAGCCAAATATGACGTCAAACAAGCCAGAGCTTTACTATAAAAAGAAGAATTAAGTTTACCTTCTGTTCTCTGCAACTTATTGTTATAGTACATATAGTTGAAAACAACATTTCCTGTCCTCAACCTAGAAAGCGCAATAAGCACAAGTATTAGTTACATATCTACTTTACAATGGACATAAAGAATTTTGAACCTCTTCAATTTCAGTATCAAGCTAAACGCACACTTTCAAAACTCAGTTAAAACTAAAGGAATGAAAAGAATAAGGAAATGTTGTTCGCTAAAGGAGAAAATGAAATTTGAAAGGGGACATGCGGCGGAAAAAACATAAATCGGCATATTGACTTATCTTCAAAACCGCAGAGTGCAACAGAGCATTCGATATTTAGCATGTTTATGACTTAGAGTTGCATCACTACATTCACATTGGAAAACGAGATGGAATGTTGATCAATCGGGTTGAATAGGTTGAATCATTTACAACAAGTGAAGGTAGCAAAGATGGGTAAGAATGACAAGGTCTACAAACATGCACAAAAACTTGCTGGGAACATAGGAGGAAGCTAATCTAACAAGCTAGATATATAGCAGTATAATTTTAAGGATCAGAGCTCAGCTAAGTTTTGATAGAGCAGTATGCCCCTGAATGCTGACCTGAGTTAAAAGGGCAAATATACCTAGTGGCACAGGCTCAAATGAGCAAAAAATTGAATGCAAGTATGTGCTGGGAAGAAGAATTAACATTTAACACAGTGATGGAATAATTGCTGTCAGCAATGATAGTATTGATAATTTCTTGTACAGCAAGGAAAGAAGGCATCACACAACGACAAACACAAGAAAGGCAATACACACGACAAAATAGAGAAATATGCAGTGCAGAAAATAGTGCTTCACCGTATTATTCGAGCCAATGAAGTTGTAGGAATGTCATCATAGGAGAATGAATCATATCGTGTTCTTTCTCTTGCAAAAGCTTCTTCTGAAGCAATTTTGACTTGCAGCTGTTGGATTGTCGCCTTTCATAATCCAACCATTACAGCATCCAAGAAATTCAATTATTTTTGAGAAGAAAAACAAGTAATTGAATTATATAAGCAAAAAGATTGAAAATCTTTTATTAAAATCCTCAAGGACATAAGCACTGGGTACAAAATGACGTACCAGAGCCGCAGAACTGCGGGGATACTGAAAGGAAATGCGTCTGTCTTTGTCCAAAGAGCTTGTCTGCAGATGAAGACACAATAGCTGTCAGAGAAGATGGTTCCTCTTGTTTTTCTTCATTTCTTCCTTTCTTCAACAAGTTAAATATTCACTAATCGTGATGTCTGACTATGTATCAATATTACTCATTTCATTATGTGTGAGTGTGACCATGATCAACACTAGAACAACATGTGTGAATTAATTAAAAGTACTTCAGCAATGCCCTTCCAGCATCATTTATCCAGAAGAACCAGCCTCAGCAAAACATCTGCAATGGCCACTATAGACAGATTCTATATCATGAAACACTAAATGAAAAGAGTCTATCCAGAAGAATCAGCCTCTACCAAATATGTGAAGGTCCGGCTGCTAGGTTATCAAACCCTTTACTGATGATTAACAAAAGAGAGGACAGAAATTCCATGTTTTCACCTATGGAACTACTAAATATAACATATATGAGCAACATAGGAAAGACATATCTGCCTTAATTAACAAAAGACAAATCCAAAATTTAGTAATACTTTGAAGAAGCCATATCGATTCTAGAGTTCCAGACGTAGTCAAGTGAGCAGATGAGATAGATCCTATCCAGTATCAACATTGGCATCGAAGATTAGTCAGATTTTTAAGTAAACCAGAGCTGGTTTTTAAATCCATTTGCTCTGATTTTGGTGAAGAAAAGGGAGGCATAATAACATGACTAAGGGCAGTTGCAACACTCCCACCAGTGGCAAGACTTCAATTTACTGGGCTGCCATTTGTTTCCAGAAAGTGTTGCGAACTTTTTACAGAAAAACTTATTTCAATTTTTTTCAAGTAATTATTCAACCAAACACTGACACAGAGAAGCTTTTCAGTTTTTGCAAAATCTGAGAAGTGCCTCTGGAGTAGTATTCTCATTCTTTTGCAGAAACTGCAGAACTTTTTCTATTGGTGTTTGGTTGAAGAAAAGTTCTGAAACCACAAGCTCTTTCGTTAAACTAAGGATGTACATTTGAAGCATAACAAAAAGTAGTGATCACTCTTCCAGATTGTCAGTGAGATGTTGGTTCACAAAGCAGTCAACAAAGCAATATCAATCTAGCAATACATAGTACTACTTTTTTTTTAGTGGAGAAAGGTAGGGGGTTAGGCCCATTATCCACCGAGTATTGAATCATGCACCACCGGCTATCAGGGTTTCTCGATCATCAAACCAGAACAAACAAACCAACACACACCAAAAAAGAAAAAAAAACTAACAATATATACTTCTATTCAGCGACTTCAGCTAAGGCATACCTTCATGAAACAAGGGTTCAAGTCAACAGTTGATAACATCTCAGCTCTCTCCCCTAAACTCAAATTGGGAGACTTGTCCCACAATAAATGAAGTAATTCCATCGGCATTCTGCCCAACAAGCAGTGCCCTTCAAGATTCACTACCACAGTTTTGAAAATAAGATTAGAACAATAAAGATGATGGATCATGAGAAACCTGAAGAAAAGATCAAAAACTTAAATCAACTAAATATGGCAAAAGGAGGTTATCAAACATACTGAAAAATGAAAAGGTACAACGCAAAAGACAATAAGGCATGCAGACAACCTAACATGATGTAATTTGATATAGTAACAACCTCTATGTGGTTTTTCTTTTCATGCGCTAATGAGTGCCTATTCAAACTTCCCAAGCACTGACGACAGTCTGTGGACTTATTTCAGATCCATTTATTGACAACATTCCAGATATAACATTCAAACTTTGTAATGTACTTTCTTCTTCTTTTTTTTGAAAAGAACTTTGTTACTTATATTATAAACATCAAACCACAAACATGAATTTATAATGATGATTAGAATTATGAATTCAATATTTTTTTCAGCTTGCTGTGAACCCATTAGATTGAGATATACAAAGGATTTAGTGCTGCTGTTAAGTGTTAAGTATAGGACTGGTTTCACACAATCCTTGCTTGTTAGAAGATACTCCCTAACAGCATTAAAATTAAAGATGTTCATATCTTGTCAGGTCCTAGAGATAAGACTGAGATGAAAGGAAAAGTAAAGAGACAGTATTCATGGAAGAGGGTGTGAAGGAGAACCACTTTTGTAAGGGCATAAAGGGACATGTAGAAGGGAAATTCCGAAATTCTCTTTCCTCAATCAGCTAAACATGTCGAACCAGAAGGAAATGCTTTCTAAAACTATGAAAGACAAGAATAGGAAAGAATTACCATGGAGACCTCATGTATTGGTTACCATACTGCAAATACTATGTCATTGCCATTATATTTTTTTCCTTTTACTTCAGGCTTGTGAAATAGGTCACTCACAACTGATGAAACATGTTTGCAGATGTGGCACATTATAGATGGTTAGACTTTTTTACTTTCATATGTAAATATTTATTATAGATGGTTAGACTTGCAATATTTAAACAATATACATATTCTTAATTTTTTCTAAACCATCAATACAAATAGCAAAAAAGAAAACAAAATGAAGAGGTGCTGAGTTTGAAAAAGCTAGCAATCATAAGTGCCAGATAAAGTGTATTTGACACCTGTAATTGCACAAACTCAATATCTTTCCAGCTTCCCACTACTTACATGGAAATGAAGATATATCCCCACGTTCTCTCGCAAGTTCGGCTGCAAAGGCAGAAAACCATATATAGTTGGCCTTCATATCGAACTCAACAAAATAAAATTCCAGAAACATTTTTTACCTACCAAAGCTGACAAACAGGATGACAAGAGAGCCAGCCCTTATTTCAGCAGAGAGTTTATTCATTTCAGGGAGAATGAATTTTGCTTGAGCACGATTTATCCCATCAACTCCACTGAATGAGGTTGACATGCATGCCCGCTTAAACTGATAGACAACAGAATGCTGTAACCAAATGGCATTAGCAAGGTACCCAACAGCATAAAAGATTAAAAGTCACTGGATGAATTTGCACAAGATTAGAACTTACTGCCTCGACAGCTGCAGCACTTGATAGTGGCTTTGCCAAAATTACACCCAAAGGAAATAAATTCTGGACCTGTGATTCATCGTTCACAGTTGCTGGCACAGATATTGCCATTTGAATCCTAAAAAAATAGCCACAGTAATAAATCACCTCCAAAGCAATCTAATTGCAAGTAAACATACACTGCGATCACTTTTTGCTTAAAGTGATGAAGCGAGAGATCATCTCTTCATGGCAAAGCCATGCATTTCAGCGAAGTGTGGGCTTCAAACAAGTACACATAAATTGATCCCGGCAAGAAGTAGAGCCCGTTTGGCTTAACTTTTAAAAAAATAGCATTTTAGAAGTAATTTTTAAAAAAGTCAAACTTTAGTAGCTTGTAAGTTAAAAAATGAAAAGTAGGGAAGTACCTACTTTTAACTTTTAACTTTTTTTCAAGTCATTTTAACTTATTTTAAGTTATATTTAACTTTGACCAACACTCTCAAAAGCTAAAAATGACTAAAAAGTAGGCCGACCAACTTTTAAGCCAATTCAAACAAGCTTGTAGGTTGATTCTTAAATTTCACCTTTCAGGAGTTGGAATATTTTGGATAAGGTATTTTATTCAAAAAGATATCTTTCAAACTGAGGAATTCCGAAGGGCTAATGGTGCAAGGTTCAAAACTCAATGGATAATGGGTCTAGCCCTCTACCCTTCTCCACTTAAATACCAAGCTTTGCAGCGAGGTAATTGAATATCACATTTGAGGAGCTGAATTTTTCTGTTGAGTAAAGGTATTTTATATTGGATGCTAAAATTAGTTATTTTAATTGAAATTTGCTTAAAGTACAAATTTCATATACGTTTTGCTATTTTTATAATAATATGTAAATTGTGCAATTCACTTAAAAAGTTGTGAGCTTCACTTCACTTTTCGCTTCAAACTAGTGCACCTATATGATTTTAACGTTTTTAACATTTGATGAATTATGGGGTGGTATAATGAGTAACACGTACGATATTGATCACCAACTACAGGGTGAACCAAATTGTGTTTCATCAGCTATTTCAAACAGTAGTTTGCCTGCAATTTAAGACAAACTTGCCAGCAGTAACTAGATCTGTCTTTTAAGAAGTTACTTTGCAGCCATAAGGTGAAGCCACCATATCATACAAGCTACTATACAAGTCTTAAATGTGTAAGTACTTATTAACAAATTTTATAAGGAAAAATGTATAGTAGTACTACAAAGTTTAAGCATTGAATCGTACTGTAAAGACATATCTTGTCACTAGGAACTTGTATGATTTAGATCACTGAATTCTCGACAATTCATTAAATTTAATACAATAAATATTGACTGAAGAGCCATCGTCCAAAAAAAAAAAAAAAAAAGACTAGATAATTAAGACATATTCAAACATTCCCAATGATATGAAGTAATGAAAGTCGCGTCTCCACATAAATTTAGAGTTCACTCCAAAGCAACATGGACAATATCACATGACAACTAAAAGTACCTCGGAGCATCTAGTATTAGAGTATATGAGACATAACCTTGCATGACAGAAAAATTGGGAGTGAAAGTAATCACAATCAAATATACCTCCTTTTGTGCTTTGCTTGAATTTTGTACTGTAAACATCTTTGAAGGAAGGAAGGCTGCAAGATATTTACACTCATTAGAAACATCTTACACAAAATGCGGATGATGAATGTATAATTAGCATGTAATAAAAGTGATGAGACCAAACACATTAAAACTCATAACAATTGGAAACAAGCAAAAAATCAAAGTCCGGATCTAAAACATCAGTTCAAAAGCATGGCTGAGAGAAAGATAATAATCTTTAGTATACTTTTCTAGAAAACACTTGGAACTGACATAAGATGCATTTATTTAGAATATCATGGCTGAGAAGAACGATAATACTGTAGAGTATTTTACCGCAAAAACTTTTAACTGACATTTAAAATGACTGTTTGATGCAGATAAACAAAACCAATAAAATCAACAATATTTAAGACCATTAACATCAACTTGGAAATTGACACCAAAATCATTAGCATTGATGACAAATAAGCAAAAAGCTGCATCCTCATGGAAGTACATTACATTTCTAACAGCACGGCGTTGGAGAATGTTGTAGAGTTCAACAGGTTTGCAATAACTTGAAAGGCTTTCTTCAGCAGCAATCTCCTCCTCTGCAGACAAATGTGTAGCAGAATCTTGCCTGCACATTGAATCCGTAACTGTAGAGTAACTGCAGTAGCAAGTGTAATTCCTGTTCCACAAATTATAATATAGCAATCATCATCCATGCTTCTGTAAGTGCATTTGAGTATCTTAAATGTAATTATTGAAAAATATAACTATAACACCTCAAATGCAGGGCACAGGAAATATCTTACGTGGTTTCACGAGCCACTAAAGGTATGCCTGGCATCCTTGTCACAAAGTATTCAAATGTATATTCATAGTTCTTTCAACTTCACTAAATTCAGAAATAAAATTATGTGAGAAAAGAATCATTAAGCACTTGACATATTAGGCAACAAGAGAAAGAAAGATAAGGATAAAATCTGATTCAGATTTCTCCTTCAGATAATACATGAGTCTTATTTTCCTTCCTCTCTCTTTTCTTTAGTTGTGGAGGAGGGAGATATTCAGAAAATTCATTCTCATCTCACTTGAAAAAACATAGCCATGAAGTCTCACTATATCATTGTATGAATATAAATAGCCTTGCTTAAAAATGCAACCAAAACAACCATTTTAAGAAGAAGATATAATAAAAAGAATGAGATTACATGTTACAAACCTTTTTGATAAGCAAAGAACCAATAGAAAGCTACTGGAACTACCAGATGCAAAATGTGAATGGAGCTTAACATGGAAACTCGTGTGCAGCTTCTTCGTCAAGCGAAAGGGATACACTTGTGGCTATAGCTTGATAAAAACTTTGTTCTTTGATTTTATAAAGGAAGGGGAACCACAGCAATATACTTTTGGAATTCATGTATAAATGGTTTAGGAAAAATACAACAGTCGTTGAAAAGGTAGTGATCAACTGAAGGAAGAATAGGTTGCCCATAATATACATTGAACGGTATTAATTACTCAAAAAGAACAGGAACATTGTCTCCCTAACAATCAAGATTGATTCACAAAAGAGAGAGAGATCCGCAACATTTTAAGTGAGTCTCTCACATAGTGACTTGACCAAAAAAAAGGTGATTCTCCCATATAGTGATCTGAGAACTACCAGGAAGAGAAGAAAATTATGGAGATCACAAAGATGTTAGCGTAATAGTATCTGCTAACCAGTCAAGTTTTCTTAGTTCTTACCTTCCCAATATCAGCATCCCCCGGCACCACTCCAAATCTCCCCAAATATTCTTCCTACACTAATGCAAATATGCGCTTCTCCCTATCCCTTGCTTAATCCCCACTAACCTTTCATGAAAGAAGAGTATGGCAACAACGTGCACCTTCACCTTTACCAGACTAGTTTCTCAACAGTGAGTAATTCCATTTCCTTGAAGCTGAGAAAACTATCTCCGCAGAAACATAACCCACTGGAATTATTGATCCAGCTAAACTCGATCAATAGCTCATCTACTAATATTCTTTCCAGCACAAATAATTGCTGAATTTGATCTTAAAAACTTTAAACAAATTGAACCACAACTTCCCTTAGTTCAGCCTTCAAAACACGCGTGGAGGCAGAATATTTTGTCCTCTGTAAATCTGATCCTACTAGAGGGCAATCTGGAGTACCTTTGGTAGGTCTGAAAACCCCTCTATATCTAATAGGCCCCATTGTTTCTCAATTAGTTCCTAGTTATAAGGAAAAGTTTCTGAATTCAGACAATAAAACTGTAGTTTCCACATCTCACTCAGATGAATGACATAGAGATACTCTATAGTGCATCATTTATCAATAAAAGACTTTCTTCGAAATTTGCAAAGCAGAAAGGGCTATGCAATCAGAAAACTATAATCAATTTGCAGCCGAAACAGCCAGGGCAGCGTTTGTCAGGTTCGAATAAAAAAAACATTAATTATCAAAAAAAAAATTGCTTTCTCACATAAAACCTAGCCCTGTCTTTAGTATTTTCTTTGTTATATTTGTGGTTCCTGTACCAGCTTGCACATACCTTGGGTACATGGTACCTCTTACAAGCACACCTACTCACTAACTCAGCTCACCAAAGTTTAGAAGATGCAAAGAATTCACCTAATGCAGTCGTTGCTCGATTGCAGCTGAACGCTAGGGTCATTCCAGCAGTTCATTTCTTATTGTCTTTTTTTCTTTCCTTTTTTTCCATCATGTCATTAGGTAACTCCAAACAACCATTAAAATCCAATACTTCAGACTTCATAGGCAAGCTCAAAAAAAAAAAAAAAAAAAAAAAAAAAAGATAACCACTGGAATTCCCAAATCACTGATAATTCACAGGCAAAACATGGATATATGCAAAGTTAAATTGTTGCAATGCTCACAATAATTAGAAAAAGGGATTAAGGATTTTGCCCCACGGGATAGAAAGGAAAGAATGTAACCTACTACTCGATTTTGCCGAAGATGGTGGAGGAAGGTGCTGTCTCTGTCGATTCGCCGGAAGAAGAAGACCGGCGCCGTTTGAAATTGGCGGACCTAAATCAGTCAGATTTTAGGATCCGTTCTTGGTTTCGGTTCGAACTTTGACCGCTCAACTAGAGGCGTTTTGGGGCAGGGTCAAGTTTTAACTGGGAACAGGAACAATCTGAACGGAACACTTTAGGGGTTGTTTGGTGCGAAGACCAAATAGTCTTGGAATTAATCAAAGTGCATTTATTTTGTTGTTTGATTGGTAAGGTCCAGATAATTTATCTCGAATTTAATAATTACTTCCTCTGTCCTTAATTCTTTGTTCATTTTTTAATTGGCACATTTATTAAGAAAATAATAATGAACATAGTGAATTTACCATTTTATCTCTGTTAATTATGAAGTAGATAAATTTAAAATTTAAAATTTTCAAACAGTTCTACTTTTTCAAAATAATTAATTGAGGGTATAATAGGTAAAAGAAAAATTCTTGATTTGTTAAAATCGACAAGAAAATATGGACAACTAAAAAATGAAAAGTTGACAGATAATTAGATACAAAGGAAATAGTATTGAGATAAATTATTTTTCTCTTTGGTGAATAATAATGCTGAAATAACTATTTTGGTATTTAGGTTTATGTTTAGGTAGTGTGATGCTAGGTTGGGGTAGGTGGGGTGGGGTAGCTAGGTTTTTAGAAGTTACTATCATTAATAATTGTTTAGATCTTACTTGTTATTTTGATTTTTTGAAAAAAAAAATTATTAAAAATAATTTATTTCAAAATAAAATAAGTGAAATGACAAAATATCCCTTCAAATATTTTTTATACCTCAAAATAGTAAAAAAAAAATGGATACTTCCAAAGTGCACTACATGTACAAAAACACTCACAACCTTCCTATGAGGATCAAAATGGGTACTTCAGTTCACACAAAATAGTAAATCTAGCCGATTAATTTAATTAAAATTAGATAATTATGACTGATTTGGAAAAATCGTTAAAAGAGGTTTGTATTTGTTAAGTTTATTAATGAGAGGTAAACCTGATTTATTAAAATACATAGTTGTAAATAATGTGAATATTATTTGAAAATGAATAATTCGGATATAATTAAATTTTTTATCAATTCGGATACATGAAATTCTATTGATGAATTAGATAATCCCATTTGATCAAATATTTAGCAATAATTCATATGTTCCTTTCATGAAGGTATTTCAATATAACAAGGAAAGAAGAAGAGTTTGGCCCAGATGTCTCACAAAGTGATACAACATAGTTACAAGATGCAACTCAATAATAAATATTTTAAGCAAATTATAATTATTATAAAAACTTAATTGAAAGGGGTAACTTACCTTAGACTTTGAAATTTAGGTTGGCATACCCTCACTCTAGTGCTTGGAAAAGGTATGGGTGTCTAGATCTCATATCCTTCTCACCTCTTCATGTCATTTCTTTGATGTTCTTATTTCTCCAAAAGACTTTTAACGGAGCTACGTGTTTGGTCCTCAGTATGCAGACCTAACAGTAAAGTATTGTAATTGGAGTCTCATCGTAGGACAATTTCTCTAAGATCTAAAGATCCTTAACTAGACAACCCGAGAAATGGTTTTATATATATTTTTGCAACATTTCTCCATATAGAATTTCGAAATGAGCTTACATTTCCCATCCATTTATCCATATAGAATTTCGAAATGAGCTTACATTTCCCACCCATTCTCATAACGCCCTTCAAGGTGAGATCTTCAAGAATACTCAATAGTCAATACAGAATTATAAATCTTGACGTCTCATATCGAAATATGATTTCTTGCGATTATAGGTTATCAATGACTGCTCAAAATAAGTTTAACTTGCATCACTCGCCTTGCGCTACTTTCAGAAATTAAAATAAATAAATAAATATAAACTAGAATTCCTGAGCCTAGCAGAAAGTAATTCAGTGTACTATGTCAAGTCTAACCAACCATGACTCACCCACCTACAACCATCTAATAGGGGATTTGCATTTTCGTCCCTATAAAACCTCACAAAGAGTCATGACTCATCCTAATATTGAAATGGTAGTTGTTATTATATGCAAACTCAAGAAAAGGTAAGTGATCATTCCCAACTTTGCTTGAATTCTATATCACACACTCATAACATATTCTTAAATGTCTGGATTGTGCGCTCGATCTGACCATCTATCTGAGAAAAAAGTTATGCTGAGATTAATTTGCATCCCCAAGTCCTTCTGGAATGACCACCAAAAAGTAGTTATAAATTGTGTTCCTTTCTCATAAATGATTAATACTAGGACATTGTGGAGACTGACTTTCTCTCAAATAAACAACTAATCATCATCCATATAACTAGTGACAAGAATTGGGTTAATTTTGTTAATTTGTCAACAATCACCTAAATAGAACCAAACGTATTTCGCGAATGGGTAATCATGTAACATAATTCATAATAAATACTTCCAACATCCACAAGGGAATAGTTATATCATGCATTATCCCATCAAACTTTTTATGCTTAATTTTCACACACTGACAATTGTGACACTTAGTTATAGATTCGACATTGTTTTTTCATCTTGTGCCACTAATGGATCCTCTTAAAATCATTGTATATCTTCATTGATCATGGGTGAATAAAATAATGAAAATGATATATATGCCTCCGCCATAATCAACTATTAGAGTCCTGCTGTAACACCCCTAAATGCTTACAAGAGTCTCATGGTGATTTACCGTTGCTTAAATACTTCAATATGGTTTATTCACATTTTGGGAACTTTAAAGTTGTCAAAAATTTCTAACTTGCTTAATATAAAGTGTATCGTAATGGATGGATTTGTGTTGGGGTATATACATAATATTCTATCCTAATTATAGGTAATTAAATGGGGTTGAGGCATATACATATAAATATGTAAATATGCATTTTTGGGCAGTACAAAAGGATAAAAATATAAAGTATGGTTGGCAGCACCTTGGCCAGCCAAGTGTCCCAAGTGATAAGCATCACTTGTTGACTATATAGTCCACTTCTCTTTGAATAATTTCGTGGGAATGGAAGATTAAAACCCTTAGAAACTAGCTTATCATCTGTTCTTCAAAAATCACAAGAAAAAAACCTTGGTCTTTTGGCTGGAATCAAGGAGACAAACTACCTTGTTGGTAAGTGCTGAAATCTGTTTCCGAGCTGGGTAGTGTTTGGTAAATTGTGTATATCTTGTGATCTGGAACTCCGTTTTGGGTGAATAAATATGTTTTGGAAATCTGATTCATGTATCTACAACTCTTATATTTAAGTGAAAGTCTGATTTAGCTGTTATGGATGTGAAAACTGGGACGCAACACAGGACAAGTTCTGTCCAGATTTCTCTGTTGTTGTAGCTGAGTAGGTTGTGTTACGTTTAGAATATCTCGTTCTGTATAACTCCGTTTTGAGTGAATAAATATGTTTTGGAAAGATGATTCATGTATCTACAACTCTTATGTTTAAGTAAAAGTCTGATTTAGCTGTTATGGATGTGAAAACTGGGATGCAACACAGGACAAGTTTTGTCCAGATTTCTCTGTTGTTGTAGCTGAGTAGGTTGTGTTACGTTTAGAATATCTCGTTCTGTATAACTCCGTTTTGGGTGAATAAATATGTTTTGAAAAGCTGATTCATGTATCTACAACTCATATGTTTATGTTAAAGTCTAATCTAGCAGTTATGCATGGGAAATATGGGACGCAACACAGGACAAGTGTTGTCGGATTTAGGGTTTAGAATTTCGGTAGGAACCACTGTTAGTGTATTGATGATATCTTTTTGTACAAAATGTATTTTTTAGTGATTCTTGTTGCGTTGCAATCTTAAGAGATGTATCTACAACTTTAATGAAGGTTACAAAATCTATTTTTGCTGATTTACTGTTCAAATTTAAGTTGCAACATGGGGTACTAAACTGGCCAGAATCACTGTTTTGAAAACAGAATTGTGTCTGTGTGGGCTGAGCTTACTTATGATGATAATCCTATTTTATTTTGATATTATTGAGATATTAGGAATTAAAGAAGTTGTTTAATTGCATTTTTAAGGTTGTATAGACTTGTGAACAAGTTGAGGAACTTGATACGTTGGTTGGTCTCCGGTTTGAGCTTGCGAAGTTTATTGGATTATTGCTACGCTAAAGTATTGAGGTTTGTGTATAAACTTGTACTTGAACTCTTGTGATGGCTGGTATATATGAAATTTGATCTTGATACCTCAGCTACCTTTTGTCACTTTGCATTGTCGTGTTGGTATGATGCTTGTGTAACTCGCCCACTTGTACGGATTGTTTGATCACTTGGCACTCTTGTTGGGACTATGTCCTTCTTGTGGCTGCGGCTTTGTCACTATTGGCAGGCCTCTTGATTCAGATCATTTGCCATCTTGACTCTGGATTTGTAATTCGTCTTAGGAATGGAAGTTATCCATTTTAAGTACGAACTAGAAAACCATTTTTAATATGGTTCTTGGTCTTCTTGATACAGGGCTTCGGTCCTTCTTGATATAGGGCTTCGGTCCTTCAGGGCAACGACCCTTCTTGATACATGCTTATGCCGGGTGTGACGACATGAAGTATATATATTGGGAGAGCCTTGCTATTGAAATTCTTGGAAAATGGTGCTATGAGCTTCTTGGCATTTGTATCTTTGAATATAAAACTTGATACTTGTTATCTATTGTTACTTGATTTATTTATTATGTTTCAAGTATGATGCTCATTGACATGGAAAAGGTGGCTTGATGAATATTGAGGATTTCGACCCTATAGTTTTTACACCACTAAGCTTTATGCTTAGCGATAGTTGTTTCTATCGTAGGGGCTGATCGAGAGGAGTGATGAAGATGGCCATGGACGATGGAAATTTTGAGAACCTTAAAGAAGATCACATTTGCATATAGGCATATATATTTGTATAAATGTTGGTACTTATAACCGATCTATGTGATGTATATTTGCATTCGATGTTGAAGCCTAACCATATCATGTCCATGGGTTGTAATATAAGCATGGCTATATGTTTGGTTTATTTGGGGTGTGTACACCTAAGCTTGTAATATGTTACATGTGCTACTTGTTGTAATGATCGTATAAAGCATGAACCCAACTAGTTTGGGTACTCGGAAGTGGATAGTATTTATTACCATTACTTACTTGCATGAGGAAAAAAAAATGATATATATATATCTTGTAATTTATGTGCATACGGTAAATGGAAAGGGATCGCTACACCTGCAACATCTGAAATATGAAGTCAATTATAGTACCTTTCTATTTCTTGTCACCTCAAAGGATAAAGACTCATTATCCCTAAACTACACTAGGATGGGATCCTCATACCGCCGCTCTTTTATTTTCACAACAAAAAATGACATTATATAGTTTAAATTGTGACCCACTATCCAACTAATGTAGCTTTCAAGCTATCTCTTTTCAGCTCATAAGTATGATAAGTTGTCCATAGATCTGTGATTGAGGGTATCAATTATCATATTAATTTGCCTAATCCAAATAATACAAAATATCTATATCTTAGTCTTTTAGCAACTCGAGTCATTCCCGTTGTAGTAAGTACAACTATTTCTACTTAAAAGAGTACAAACAAGCTCTTATTAATAGTGAAGATATCAACATGAACGCCATACAAATAGTGTCTCTACATCTTCAATGCATGTATAACTGCAGTCAATTCTAAATCTTGGGTCATATAATTCATCTCATGCTTCCTCAACTACATCGAAACATATGCAATCACCTTACAATGTTGCATCAAGACACACCACAATCCAACGTTTGAAATGTCATAATACACTACATAACCCTCTGAACCCTCTAATAAGATGATGTGAAACAAGAAGATGAAAACAAAACAGAATAAAGATTGAAAGATAGATAAAAGAGAGATAGACACAATTAAATTAAAATTTTAAAAAAAAGATGCATTAGTGAAACTAATTAAAACACCACTTATTTGATAAATAAATATACAATCTAGTAGAATCCTCAAGAAGGTAGCAACCTTACTTGCAAATCCAAGGGCAAAAAATCGGAATTCAACAAGGAATTTTCAAGCTCTCACAAGAGGCACAATCTTTCATATGTTAAAACTAGTTATGGAACCTAACTTGCAATCTAAGGCAAGATGTTGAAATTTAATAAAGAATTTTCAAGCTCTCACAAGAGGCACAATTTTTCATATGCCAAAACTAGTTGTGGAATCCTAATATATACTATATATAATAAAGGTTAAAAGTAACGATAAAGACCCAAGTTTTCCTCACTAAAATTATAAGGTAGTTAAAGTGGTAGAACACTTAATATATTGAATATCTTTATGTCTTTCATGTTTGAATCTTTCAAAATTTTCATCTTAATTTATAAAGCTTTTCATGCTTGAAGGTGCTTAGCTTGACTCAGTGTGAAAGGTCTCCTTGAAATATTGTTACTTTGATCTACATCACTATCCCCATTTTCAAAAGAATTAGTCCTCGAATTCGCCTCACCTTTAGATTTAATAAGTATGGTTTGAGTATCATATTTAATGTTTAGCTCTTATATGCTCTTTTGATTTTGAAAAATCATGCACAACTTTTCCTCTTTCTTTGATCATTTATTTTTCTTACTCACTTCTCTTTTCTTATGATAATTCATTCTCACTCGAGCTCTCAACCTCTTATTGTTTTTTCTTTGAGCTATCACTCTTCACTCCCTTACTCCTCTCTTTCTTTTTTCTCTCAAGTTTTTCTTTCAACTTTCTCATTTTTTTATATTTCTCTCCCATTTGAAAAGGAGAAAGAGAGTTCAAAATGTGTTTTTTACTATTCTTAACAAATACATATTTATTTGATTTTTCATCATGTTTAGCCCTTACATCATAATTTTATGGCCTTTCATCAACAAATGACAAGCTTGCGTTGATACAACAACACAAATCACTTCATCATGATAATTTTTATCTTGAATTGAACTGACACTCTCTTGATTAGCTTGAGTTCACCATATTCTGAGCCATTGAAATCTATAAGGTTTGAAATTTCTTTGTGTTGAAAGTTTCAATTGTTCCATCATAAATATGCTAGCAACATTTGCATAAATTTCACTATCGATTATAAAGAAATATAATTGTTCTTGAACCCCATATCAATTATGAACAAGTTCCATCTTTAATCAAGATTTGCCTTGCTAGAGTAATCATACTTTCTCATATAAGAACAAATTTTTCATCATCATAAATTTCTTCTCTATCCTCTGCTCTCATAAACTCATCACTACTATCACTCTTCCTATGGGAATTCCTAGATTCATCTTTCATTTTGATAACTACTATCATTCAATGCAATGATAGTTCTTTAATTTCTTAGAACATTCATTTTCTTTATGCTCATATTTTTTACTTTTAAAACAATTTATTTTAGATGGAATTTTAAGTTTAGATATATTACCTAAATCCTTGTAATTTAACTTTAATTTGCCTTTGTCAAAATTGGACTTAAGCCTTGCATTACACCTTTGGGTTTGTCCCAAGTTTCTAAACCTGGAAAAACTACAGAAAATAGCAAACTATAAGACATATTAAAGGTATAGTATACTTTATTTTTTTATGGATATATTTAATTATTAAATAGTAAATACAATTCTACACATCTAATTAAGTTTTTTAAGCCTCCTTTTATGCTTCACTTCCCTAGTTCCCACCTTCAAAGTTTCTCTTTCAATCTATCCCCAAATCACCGCCTCTTTCCCCCAAATTTTCTTACAATTAATGGTCCTTTGCTTGATTTCATGAGCTATTTTGTGATTCAGATTCATCAGATATCTTCTAATTTTATTTTTTTCTCTTTCATCGAAGGTTATAGTTGTATACACATTTCATCTATCTTTACAGGGTTTCGGGTGAAGGATTTTTTTTCACCATTACAATGGCGAAAGTTAGTACTCCGAAGAGGATCACAAGAGATACACATTTTTTTGATAAATTGTTGGAAGAATTACCTTCGTTTGATTTGTGTATCGCTTAAGAGCAAGCCAAAAATTCAGGCTCTATTGTTGCAATGGAGATCAAGAAGGGAACAAAGATTCGTAATGACATATTGATGGGTTATACACCTGTATAATTGTATTGTTTTAGTTTCATTTTGTCATATTGTTGGGTTGTACATGACACATTAATACTTATATTGTTCAAATAAATGTACAAGTTCATTGTTTTCAAAGTATGTTAGTCAATTGTTGTATTCACATGAAAACTATATAATTTCAATACGAGGAAGAAATTGTTGTTTTAATACTTTTCAAATTTTTATACAGTAGAATACTTATACACTTGGATAATTCTTTTGCATTTTGTCACTTGTATTGAATTATCAATAAAAGTTTAAAATGTGGATATATTGAGTCTGTTGCGTCTAATGTATGTTAGTGAATTGTTGTATTCTTATGTATACATATCATTGGTATACCTATACTATTCATGTGTGTATTCAATATAGTTGTATCAACTTGCTAAATGTACACACAACGTATTTACTGTATGCAAGAAATCAAATTTTATGTTTTAAATCAGATTTTAAGTATGTCGTATCCCAATTTTTCTATTAAACCAATAGGAATCCATATGCTCTAAATAGGTCATTTTTCTTGTTAATTTGACAATGGGAAGTTGAGAGTTTAAAGAGCGTAGTTAATGGGCAAACAATTATAATAACAAGAACTCTTTATTTAGTATATATATTTAAAATTGTATCATATATTGTATTTTTTAAAAACCTATAAATACTTTGAATACAACAAGATTTAGATAGAAACTATAGTTATTTTGGGTAAATATAATACTTATAACTATTCTAATCTAATACCCTAAAACTATAGTCATTTTTGTAAGTTGCTCATTTATTTTTAGGCCATGAAGGAAAAATAAGATTACACTCTAGATTTGTTCTCCTTTTCATGTCCCTCCACTTTGAGTACGTGTAATTTGATAAGCTTCATATAAAGTAGAGAAACAATGCAAATATAATAATTTCCGTACTTTCTTATTATAAATTTTACCATAAGACTTATCTCTGGATCAATGACACTAAACTTAGTATGCTCTAGCTCCTCACAATATTATTTCACACTCTTGCTTTTTTGCTGAAAATTGTAGTACTTCTGAAGTATATCTTGTTCATAATTTTGGCCTACAAACATTTTTCACATACAACTTTTCATGTCATTCCAACTTGTAGCAAAGTTTCTATTCACCAAAGCATCTCTTTAAAAAAAATATAAAAATCCACCATGAAGAAGAAAAAGCCTCAAGATGACTTATAACATAATTTTCCAAAAAAAAGGAATCACTCACATTGTTGAGAGTATATTATCTTTTAAGCTTCACTATTCAATCAAGATATTTATTTGGATCGCTGCTTTCTTTGAAAAATGAAAGTGTAACCTTGATGTTGGTAAATCCTCGATCCTCATTTCTTCTATTGTGTTTTTTACCATCAATCGGACACGAACCTCCATTTCCTCCTTTTTCTTTCTCTCATGCCTAACCTCTCTTGTTGATATTGATCATCTGCTTCATAGTCATAATTATCACCATCAAAAGAATCACGATTTTGAAGGTTACATTGACTTTTATTTGAGGTCTAATGGCATGCTTTGTTGGTAAAGTAGCATTAAGGAATAGTATATTGCACAACAAAATGTGATGGAATTGCGTTAAAAGTAGTCTTACATGATCCCTCATAATGTTGACCAATAGGATTAAAAAATAGTTGCTTTGTTTCTCACTCTTCTATTCACATCTTTCAATTTTTCCTTCAGATTTCTCATTTCTTCCAATAGTTTTTGAGCATAATTTCCATTTTGGCAGAGAGTTCTCTCTTCAATGAAGTCATTGTATCTATAAAAACAAACAAATAGTTAGTAGAAAAAGTTCTTCAGTGTTCACTTACTTAATGTATTTCTTTTTTTTGTCACACATATTCATGTCTCACTCCAAGGCTAATTAAAGACTTTTAATGCTACAGTTGAATGAACTCACTTTAATCTTGTTTTTTACCACTCTTGAATAACTCAAGATTGAGTCTCAATACCGTCAAATAATTTGAGTGCAGCTTAAAAAGTCTTTAGTAATTAGGTTAAAAATAGTCAAACCATTTGAAATTTCATTTGGTTAGGTGATACCATTAAAGTTTAACACATTAAAAAACACATCCAAGACTCCCTAGACACGAATTAATAGTGCAAAATCAATCACAAAACATGTTTCAAATCTTTTGAAATCATCACATCACCTATATAAAGTTGTTTTAATCAAAAGTTGACCATTGTCAAACTTAACTTCCTTAAAATTTTAACATCCAACTAAAGGCTCAAATCACTCTTGAACACCTCGGGATCCATACAAACAATCATATCAAGTCTAAAATACCCTCTCGATTCTAACAGGACTATCATAACTCATAACCGATTTAGTTAATCCAAAATATTGATTTTGGTCAAATTTCAAGCCTTCAAAATTGAAAATCTCAATCAAATTATATTCGATCACCTCAAAAATTATGTCACTCATTCTCACAAGTTATAAACAACATGATGGATCTACAAAAAAGTTTAAACTAAATGAATGAATCCAAAAAAACAAAGTGACTTTGTCGGTCATTACATTACATTACATGTTAGAATAAATTTAATGAGGGGTCAACTAGTTGTGTTCATTAAATAAAATTTGATGAAATCATGAGTATAATTTTTAGATGATATTTTTACTTTATTTTCATTATGTCTGATATCCACATTATTAAAGTTTAACTAATTCAGATACATGCCGCATAAGGCATGCAAATCGAAAACCTTTGATTAAGAAAGAATCAACCTCATTTACTGCATCACAGAAAATTAGAGATATTGTAACTTTTTTTTATATATATATAAATAAACATCAACAAACTATTTAAATAAGAAGAGTACTAATACATGTTATAATAAATGTGTGATTAACAAGGTTTGTTAATGGAGTATAATTTATAAACACATACAAATGGGATCTTCACCTGTTTTTTTCACTACACACTCAGAACCAACAAATGTTTTTCCATGGGCAAATTTACAGTAGGGTTCACAATCATGTTTCTTATCATCTCCTTTACACTACATCAAAAATAATCTTTAGCGACAATTAATTAATTGTAATAGTTTAATTGCTGCTAAATATGTTCTTTTAGATACAATTAGCACTCTTTGTAAATGTCTTTAAAGTCTATGACAACATTGAATTCAATGACAATTAACTAATGTTGATAAAATCTTTAACACTCTTTATTAATGTGGATATTTACTGCTGCTAAAAATTGTTTTTATTGTGGTAATAGCGCAAAAAAATAATACAAAACTAGTGTATACATACCACAAACGTAAGCTATGAGGGAAAGAGTATTGCTAAATGAAGCTTTCAAGTTTGCCATATATTGAAGATGTAAGGTGCAATGAATAAAGTAGTGACTTCTCCTAAGGTTTTATAGGAGAAATCAAAGGTTTAATTGTAGTACTTTACGTTAGGAAAATAATATAAGTTTGTATCATATTGGGTATGTGTATTATTTTGACCAAACTAAGCTATATATGGAAATAATACTCTTAAAACTTATGATTGATTCAAAATAAGAATTTTAAAATACACAATTCTTTAATTTAATTAGAAATTATGTTAGGAAAATAATTTAAGTTTGTAATCAAAATTGAATATATTTCTTATTTTGACCAATATTAAGTCATACATGGAATAAAAAAAATATTATTGAAACTTATGGTAGGTTCAAAATTAGTTTTTTGCGGTCCAATTTCAAGAATCGAATAGTGTCTTGAAATTCGATTAAAACCTAACAACTAACTGGTTGAAGATCAATTTTCATACTGTAAAAGTTAAAATTTTGTTGGATTTATGTTCATAATTTTTTTAATAATGCCTTAAGCTCAAACATATTATCAAATCAACTATATGTCTTAATATAATTAGATTAATTATTTAAATTTAATTAAACATATTGGAGTAAAGTTTAATTTCTACTGGATTAATTTATTTAGTTTGACTTCAAAGGAGAAACTAATTCAACTAGACTTAATTATAAACTCAAAATAATCCAATTTCTATGTTGATTGACACATCAAGGACCCATACGAACAATCCTATCAAGTCTAAAATCACCTCTCGATTTTAATAGCATTGTGAGAACTTGTAATCGATTTCGTTAACTCAAAATATTGATTTTGATCAAATTTCTCAAATTTCAAATCTTCACAATTGAAAATCTCAATCAAACTTTATTCGATCGCCTCGAAAATCATGTTTCTTATTCTCGCAGGTCATAAACAAAATAGAGAAAGGTTCAAACTGAATAAATGAATCTAAAAGAACAAAACGATCTTATGGGTCGTTACATTACATATTTTAATAAATTTAATGAGTGGTCAATCAACTTTGCATTCAATACATAAGAGAGAGAAGTGCTAAATACCCTCATGAACTTGTAACTCTTTATTCAGTGAACATCTTAACTACAACAAAATTTAAATATCCCTTGAACTTGATTTTCTATATGATATCGTCCAAACAACCGTGAAAAGATGGCTGGTGTGGATGTCCACATATAAACATTTACCCGACCCTCATTTAACATTTACCCAAGTTACCCTATATCTATCAAAATCCAAATAAATATTTACCCGGCCCTCATTAACATTTACCCTAGTTGCCCTATGTCTATCAAAATCCAAATAAATATATCTATCAAAGCCAAAATTCAAAAAAGTCAAATCATCGATATATTTAGAAGGTTTCTTCTCAAAGCTTAGGTGAAGATTTTGAACTTTTCTTCTCGGAGCTTGGTCTGAATATTTTTGACTTTTCTCCGAAGCTCCGGTCAGTAACAGACAAACCTCGAAGCTTTGGGTGAATCGATGAAGCTTTTGCTCTGATCAATAACAGTAACAGTCAGTTTCTTCGATCAAAAGTGAAATTTTTTTCAACTACGAACCGTGATACCATAAACGGTCCATCGGTAACTCCATCTGTCCTGGCACCAGATTTTTGGAAAGACTGAATTTTTTTATCTTTTGAATCCGAGGTGTTACGGGGAGTGATCTGATTGAATTGACATAGAATTATTTCCACAGAATGGGGACACAAAACATATTTTATGTGTGTGATTACTCAATTCTAGAGTATGCGGGTCCATCTGAAGGACAAAGCAGTCAAGTTACAAGCGTAGGTAACACTTCAAGTCAAGTTGGTGAGACTTTTAATGCACCGCTAGCTGGCAATAGGGAATCTGGTACCTTTTTGGTCCCTCGGATGATTTTTTAAATGTCCAAGGAAGAAATCAAGATTTAGGGTTAAATTCGTGTAATATTATTTCATCTAGTTATAAAGTTGTAAATGAAAAGGTTGTTGGTAGTGTAGAGGTTGACGATGATTACTCATCAATAAATTGGACTAATTTTGAAGAAGAAGTTGAACCCTCTGTCTAAGAAGCAGGGGCGGCTCAACAAATCTCGTAGCCTAAGGCAAAATCATATTAAGAGGCCCTTAAATTTATTTTATAAAATTTATACATTAACAAGAAAATCCATTTTCTACACAATAGATTAATCATTTAAGACAAAAAAATATCAAATTTCACACAAAAAAAGGAAATGAAGAAGAGTACAAAAAATAAAAGTGATGGATTATCGATGTTAAGCTTCAAAACACAAATTGAAATTTTAATTTAGTTATCATCACAAATAAGAAAAAGAAAAGAACATACATAACTTAATAGTTGAAGTTTTGAGCATGGATAGTAACAAAAATATCCAAATTTCTAATCAATTTAAATGATATAATTCATTCCATTAAATAGCACTCATTGGTGAATATCTAAAATAAATTATAAAATTTTCATATAATATACTCCCTCTATTCCTAATTACTTGTCTACTTTTGAATTGACACACCTATTAAGTAATCAATAATTGACATAGTGAGTTTATCATTTTACCCCTATTAATTATGAAGTGGATGAATTAAAAACTTAATATTTTCAAGAAGTTCTATCTTTTTTCAAAGTAATTAATTGAGGGTATAATAGGTAAAAAAAATTGTCGTTTCTTGATTTGTCAAAATGGACAAGTAATTAGGGATAACTAAAAAATGAAATATGGACAAGTAATTAGAGACAAAGTGAGTATTAAATTTAAACGAAAAGGAAACTTGTGCATGAATATTTTTGTGTTCACGTAGTTTAAGAAAAGATTGAAAAAAAATGATTATGTTATCAATATATATAACTTAGTTCCAATATAAAAAGGATATACTAGTTTAAAGTTGGAAGTTAAAACAAATATATCAAATAATGAGTGAAAATATTATAAGAATTTATGAACTTATTGGTAAAAAATACTCTCAAACAAATAATAATAAAAAATATATCATAACAATTTTATTTATATAAATTATATTAATATATAATAAAATTAATAATTATAATTTAAACAAATTTGGGGCCTTCAGTTTTTTGAGGCCATTGCCAAGCCTTAGAGCTGCCCCTGCCAAGAAGCAACTGAACCTTCTATCCAAGAAGAAGTTGAACATTGTAATGATTCGATTGGTCATTTTTGATAATCTTTGTAAAATTACCATTTTGTCATTCCGATGTCGATCCCGAGTCTGTAATGTTTGAGTTTTGGAAGTTGGTTTCCAAGCTTTGAGTTTAAAGTTGAGAGTTTTGAAATTTTGAGTTTGAAAGACTAAATTGTCAAGAAAGTGGTTATCAGTGTATTTTGAAGTTTCAAGCGTCGTAATGGTATTTCGTCGACTCTATCAGTCCAGGAAGGTGAAATCTGGTCTGTGAGAGTTGTGGGTTTTAGATTTAGAGTCTTTTTAAGGATTTGAGGTACTAAGTTGTGAATTTCTTGAATGTTAACCTTTGAGTTGACTTTGGTCAAGCTTTGGGGTTTGGATGGTCGAATCAAAATTTTGAGAGTTCCGTTTGATTATGGATGATTTTAGGCCTAGTTGAGGTCTTGATTGATTTTTGAGAGGTCCTGAGCTTTTTTAGCCTTTTTAGGAGTTGATTTAGTTTCTTGTGTGTTTCACAGATGTCACGTCAAGGATATCTCAGATTTATGTTTGACGATTTCATTGAGTCTGAAACGTTGAGTATAATTATTTTGCATATGTGGTTTGTGTTTACTGAGTTGTTGGTGTCCACAGGCAACACTTTTGCAAAAGCCAGTCGCTTGAGTGACCTTCGCAAAAAGGAGAGCCTCTCCGCTTACGCGAGCTTCGCAAAAGAGAAAGGGACTTCGCTTTTGCGAACCCCTGGTTGCTTTTGCGACATTAGAGAGGGTTTTTGGTCTGAAAATTTCAAAGTTTTGGCCATATTTTCCATTTTTGAGCTTGGGAACCTTTGGTGGCGATTTTAGAAAGGATTTCTTTTGCTAAATCATTTGGGTAAAGCTTATATGACCCTAAACCTTCATGTTCCTTTAATTATTTATGGCTTTTTAACATCAAAATATGAGATTTTGATTGGTAAATGGTGAGGTTTTTCAAGAACTCTAGTTCTAAACAAAAATGGAGATAGTGAACTATTTTTGAGTCCTTTTTTTGAAATGATTTTTTCCAATGATTTCCTAAAGCCTTGAGTATTGTTTTCAAGTATTAAATTTCGGATACAAACCTTCTCTTTGAAATTGAGTTTTGAGTTGATTGACCCATTTTTCTAAAGTAATTGATGTGAGTATTGTTGTTTTTGGAAAATTATTGTGAATACTTGCTTGTATATAGATTGTTGGGCTTTGGAAGGGGAAGACTCAACTCTTGGAGTGATTATTGATTGATTTAAGGTAAGTGATTTTCTAAACCTTGTATTCTAGTAAAATTCGTGTATTCCCTTTGTTGCTTGCTTCTTGGGAGTAATGGAAACGAGGTGAAGGTTTACTTGTCCCCTTTATAAATCTTATTGAATAAAAAAGGGGTTGAAATTGAAAAGGTTATGTGATGAACATGATGATGTGAATTGCCTTATTGTGACCCTTATTGATTGATTGATGAAATGCTTGATAGCATGAATTGTTGACTTGAATTGTATTAATTGTTGTCTCTCCCGTGTGGCATGATATTGCTTGTGTGCATTGATTAGTGAACATCATGATGATACATGTAATAGTTGATACCAAGGTCGTTTTCGGCAAGTGTTTATGATGCTGAGGTTATTTTTGTCAAGTGCTTATGATGCCTAGGTCATTGCCGTTTATGATGCCTAGGTCATTGCCGTCTAGTGATAAAAAGTTGATGGGAAATGATTCCGGCTAGAGATATTAACCATATGGGAAATGGTTCCGGATAGTGATTTGATATAAATTTGATGAGAAATAGTTTCAGCTAGAAATATTGTGTCAGTAAGAAATGATTCCGGCGGGAGACTGACTATAGTGACTTGATGCATTTGATGTTTATGTGTGACTTGCTTGTTAATTGTGATTGATGTACTTGTTACGCACAATTTATCTACTTGACATTGAGATTGACTTAATTGATTCGTTTGATGGTTGATTTGTTACTATTGAATTGCGGATGTTGGGCCTTGTGAGCATGTATTGTGGAACTGTTAGGTTAGGCTTGTTTCTGTGCAGGTTGTAGTTTGAGAAGGTTCGGTTGGAGTGTAAGGGGTACTCGATTTCTAGCTAGATACCTTGTTTATTAGGTTGCTTGTTGGGTACCTTGTTGTTGATACTCACCCCTTGCTTCTACACTTGTGTAGGTTCCAAACCTGGAATCATGTGATCTCTTTCTCATTCTTCTGATTTCAAGGTTTGTCAAGGATTTGAAGACATAGTTGCTTGTCACTTCGGCGGGCCCTTTTTTTCCTTTTCTTTATACTTTGTTCTATTTGAGAAACACAGGCTGAGACTTGTACTTACTACTAAATTCCGCACTTTAAGTATTTAGTGGCTTGTACACATGACAATCAAATTTTTGGGTATTGTTTAGAATGAATAAGTTTTCCGCATTTGTCTTGTTCTTGTTTTATATTTCCACTTTTCTTTCGTTTTCGTTGAGTTGAGGCTGACTTGTCTTAGTGGAATAGACAAGTGCCATCACGTCCATTTTCGTTAGGTTGTCACAAAAATCACTTTGGTCGAATTCTATAAAATATTCACCTGAAAGCTGAAAGTGATGTAGCAACATTAAGTAGTGCATTTGCTTAATTAACTAAAGTTAATGTACAAAGAGGCCGTTTGGTTATTGTATAAATTGCATTTTATTCATGTATAAATAGTTGCATTAGTTTTACTATGTTTGGTAGAAGTTTTGTATTAGGTAGAAAAGTCAATATAACTTATACCATGTTTGGTTGGTAGGATTCCAAATATTGTATAAAAGTTATTTATGTATTAATTTTATGCGGTATTTGGTTGTGTTTTTTGTAATCCTACATAATTAATACCAACATAACTTATGAGGAAATCTATGTATAAGTTTTGCAAGGTAGAGTGTGAAATAAGTTATACATGTATTAGCTATACATGTATTAAATAGTAAATTACACATTTATCCCTATTGATTTTTTAAAATTTTTTTTTATTAAAAACTTTACCTAACTATACTATTTTCCTAACTTCTTTTTACTTTTTCTTTTTAAAAAAATTCACGAACAACTTTTCTTTTTCCTGTTTTCATTGAAATCCAAATGTAATATTTTATTAATATTACAAATTGAATTGTATATATTTTGCTGGGCACATACCTTAATCATATATTAAGGTTATATATTATTAAATATATTCCACTTATTTTAATTATATTTTAATTAATATGTATTATTATTTTATTTAGAATGTGAATTTATACATAATTTATATATTATTTGGTATATTAAAAATGTATAAACTATATATACAACACATTAATAGAATATTTACATTATATAAAATAGGATATTATAATGTACTTGAAATATATTAATCGTATTTTATTTTTATAAGTTATAAACATAAAAAAACAACCAAATGAAAAAAATAGCAGTCCCAATTAAGTATAGAGGGAGAATTTTTTTCTTTACTTTTTATTCAAAAAGTGAGAGAATTTATATTATTTGCTTACCTATATATATATATATATATATATATATATATATAGTTAATAATTTATGTATTGTGATCTCTACATAATTAAATAAAGGAAAAATGGTCTAAAACCCCCTCAACCTATACCCGAAATCCCAACTACACACTCTAACTTTACAAGTGTCCTATTACCTACCTGAACTTTATATTTCCCTATTTTATACACACCTAAGTGCTGACCTCAACACAAAACCAAATAATTAGGCATGCGTGATTCCACGCGCTGGGTCCTGCCTCTTCAACTCCCATTTTTTCTTTTTTCTCCCATTTCCTAAAACGTAAAAGAACAAAAAAAAATCCTCCCTTTTCATTTTCAATCCTTCTCCATTAGCAATGCATTTCTAGTGATCTTCAAACGAATTTGCTATCATCGAACGATTTTGTTGTGTATTGTCAACTTTATTTCGTAGTTTATCAACTGATTTAATAAAATGTTAGTTCTTTATCCCTTATTTCGAGTTTGTGATTTATCCCCTAGGGTTTCTGTTGATTCATGAAATTAAGAGCAACATTGTGTGAAATCTTATGTGTTGCTTACGATTATAGTGTTAGGTGTTCATTTACACCATATTGTACCACATTTTTCATGAAATTAGGTTTTTCCCTTTCTCGTCTAAGTCATGTAATTTTGTATTTTGTTCGTCTTAGTATTATGTTCATGGAGTGTTGTATTTATGTTCTTAGTATTATGTTCATAGAGAAGTTGCTAGTCTGCTATTGTGTTGTATTATGTTTATAGATTATGTTCAAAGAGAAGCTAAGTACTGTGTTGTATTCTGTTCGTTTGCTAATGTGTTGTATTCTGTTCGTTTTTAAGTACTATTCTATTTTTTGGATTGCCCTCAGGTTAGAGTATGTCTATAATTACTATTCTATTTTTTTTATTGCCTACAGGTAAGAGATGAATGGGTTTACTTTGATTACTCTAAGGTGGTACCATGGTGGGGTGTTAGATTTAAGTAGTGGGGAACCAATATATAATGGTGGAAAAGTTACAGAATTTTGGGATGTTGATGTAGATAAAATGTCTTATTTTGAGTTGAAAGACCATATTAGAGAATTGAGATATAGTACAAGTTGCACCTTAGTATTAAAGCACCTAATAGTGGCCTTTTGGTAGATGTTGAAAATGATAAGGATATTTTAGACATGATGTGTTCCTTGGAAGATGGGGATGAAGTGAAGGTATTTGTTAGGCATTTGGTTAATGAGACAATTGTGGGGCCCATGTTAATAGAAAATAATAGTCATGTGGATATGGGAGAATCTAGTTCAGCTTTTAATATAAGGCCTAGTGAGAGTGAAAACTTTAACTTGGAGTAGGTGAAGACCATTTAAACAATGAGGTCCCTGTTGCTACTTTTTCCACCTCACCTTCTTTCACTACCACACCTCCTTTCATTGCCACACCTCTTTTCAATACTGCTACTACAGATGGTGCTACTGCATATGGTGCTACTGATGATGATATAGATGTTGGTCCTGCTGGACCTGATTTCCCAGAAGAAGTAGAGAACTGAGGATAATGTTGAGTCTGAAGCTGAATTAGTTGGAGATGATGATGAGGAAGAGTATGGTAGTGATATACATAAGAAGATTAGGGAGTTGAGGGCTGAAAAGAGAAGTTTTCAAAGGAGGAAAAGAAGGGAAAGACTAACAATTGACAATGAAGATGTACCAGTAGGTGAAACTGGACCAGATCTAGGTTTTGATGAAACTAAAAAAGGTAAAGTAAGTCATGAAGGAAGGCTAAGAGGTGATGAGCCTTACTTTGCAAGTTCTGATCAGGATAGTTTTGAGTTAGATGAAGATGAGTGTTGTAATGATGATGAACATGAATTTGGTAGATCAAGAAGGGTAAAGTTGTCAAAAAAGAGGAGTTCAAAAACTCAAAAAATCATTCATGATCCTACTGCAAAGAAAGTTGTGTAGCAGTTGGGCATGGTGTTTAAAGATGTGAAAGAATTTGGACAAGCAGTAACTAAATATACAGTTAGAAGGAGGGTTCAGGTGGAGAAGTGGGTGAATGAGCCAAAGAAAGTTAGAGTTAGATGCAAAGATGGTTGTCCATGGCTTTTGTTTGGATGTCTTGACAAGACAACAAATAATTTCATGATAAAAACTTACAATCCAAAGCATACTTACAGCAAGACAACTAGAAATTACTTGTGCAATGCAAAATTTTTATCTGAAGCCTTCAGAGAAAAAATAACTGAGCAACCAAACATAAGAGTCTTCAAGTTGCAGGAGATGATTAGGAAAAAATTAAAACTTCATGTTGGCAAGACTACTGTGAGAAGAGCAAGAGCTAAAGTGTTGAAAGATATAATGGGTGATCATGTTGTGGAATTTGGAAGAATACTTAACTACAAGGATGAATTGTTGAGGACCAATCTAGGGACCAATTGTGTTGTAAAAGTTAGTGAACATGATGTAGAAGGAAAATCAATATTTCAGAGTTTTTACATCTATTTTGATGCTTTAAAGAAGGCATGGATACATTGTAGGAAGTGCATAGGCTTAGATGATTGTTTCCTTAAAGGTGTTTGTAAAGGCCAACTGTTAGTTGTTGTGACCAGAGATGGTAACAATCAGATGTTGCCACTTGCTTGGGCAGTAGTTGAAAAGGAGAACAAACACACATAGACCATGTTTGTCAAGTGCATAAGGGATGATCTGAGACTTGGAGATGGTGAAGGTGTTACCTTGATTACAGATATGCAAAAGGTATGTGAAGTTATTTTGTAATTTTCAATTTATATGTATAATTGTGACCTAATCATCATCTATTGCAGGGAATGTCTGTAGCAATTACAAATGTATTACCTAAGTGTGAACATAGAATGTGTGCTAGGCACATTTAGCTAACTGGGCTAAGGATTGGAGAAGTCTTCAAAGAAGACAACAATTTTGGAAGATAGCTAAGAGTATATTTGAGTCTCAATTAAGGAACAATATAGAGAAGATGAAGTTGTTAGGTCCAGAAAAAATGATGGATAACTTAATGTACTACAACATTAATTTTTGGTGCAAAGTTTACTTCAATACTAAAGTAAAGTGTGACTCTGCAGACAACAACATGTCTGAGTGTTTTAATGAATGGATCTTGGCTACTAGACACAAGACCATCATTACTATGCTTGAAGAAATAATAGTGAAGATGATGACAAGAATAGCCAAATTAAGGGAGTTCCCAAGTACTTGAAAGTGTAATTTCTCTCCAATGGCTCTGAAGGTTTTAGAGGAGAACATTAGTAGGTCTATGGACTGTACCATTGAGTTTAATAGAGCTGCTGGATTTGAAGTGAAAGAAGGGCTTTGTCAACACGTGGATATTGCTAGGAGAATTTGTAGTTGTAGGGTGTGGCAGTTAAGGGGCATACCATTTGCACATGTTGTGGCTGCATTATACTTTAAGAAGTTTTCTCTTTATGACTATATAGACAACTGCTACAGTAAGAAAACTTATTTAAGGATTTATGCCAATGTTATTGAACCACTCACAAACATAGAGATGTGGCCAGTTTCTACAAACCCCACTATTGAGCCACCATAAATCACAAACATGCCTGGTAGACCACCTAAGGCTAGAAGAAAAAAAGCTGGAGAAACAAAGAAATCTGGGAAGCTTCCTAGGACTGGACTTGCAATGACATGCAGTATATGCCATGTCAGAGGCCATAACAAGAGAGGGTGTCCTTAAAGAGAAGGTGTTGAATCATTAACAAGACAAAGTGCACCATCACCTACTGTATCAGTAAGGGCAGAACCAACAAGTTCAGGTAGGGGAAGAGGCAAACCAAAGGTAATATTTGAACTTGCTTTACTTTTTCGTAATTTATGACTTACTTTTTCTCTTATATGTATATAAAACTCCATCAGCACCATCAGAAGGTGAGTCTCCACTAAAAAAGGGAAGAGGAAGACAAAAAAAAAACATCATCAGAAGCACCTAGTGCACCTCCCCTACCTACTGCACCTACTGATTTTCCTGCAACCTCTTCTGCTCCTCCTACTTATCATGCATCATCTTCAATAGCTGGTACTACTAAAAGAGGAAGAGGTAGGGGCAGGGGAAACATATCTCCAGAGAAAAGACTAAGAGTCATGAGAATGGGTGTGTTCCATGCTGCAAATAGCTTCAAAGTCATGAATGTGAGTCTTTGATATATGCTAACAGCTTAAATATTGAATTATAAACCTAATTTTATATAATTAAACAACTTAAATATTGATATAATCCTAAGTTTACTATAGCCTGGCATGCCAAGTAGTAAGATCTGCTCTACTGGACAATCAAAAGTGACAAGATCATCTAATGTAATTGGTGACATTGGTTATACACCAAGTAATACAACTAAGCTGAAATGGAATGGTAAAGCAGCAATCTCAACAAGCAAGCTTCATGAGCTTAGAGAGAAGCAAAGAAAGAAGACAATGGGTAGTAGTTCAAGTCAAAATGACACTTCTTCACAATAAAAAATGTCATGAAAATTGTAGTGATGTTGATGTATTTAAGCACTTTTAAGTTAGTCCATCCATGTTGCATATTTTGAGTTTTGTTTGTTGGTAAATTTTGCCACATGTGAGGGCTTTTGAATATGACATTATGACTATTTAGGTGTGCTTACATATGTTGTGTTGATTATGTGTTTTACAAATGGTGTTGTGTTATCTATGTTGAAGTATGAATGAATGACTAGGTTGTTGGTTGTTGATGAAAAAGTTGCATATTAATACAAGTTTCAATTGACATCATAGATACAAAATGACACACATACATTGAACTACTGGTTGCTGATGAACATAGCAACAACACAAATCAAAATAGAAATTCAAACAATATGCAGCACTTGAACTACTGGTTGCTGATGAACATAGCAACAACACAAATCAAAATACACAAAAGTAACTTCCTATTGAACCTACACCATTTCAACCTTCTATTGAGTCTCCTCTCCAATAACAAATTAGAGTTCCTCAAGTTGTCAATATAAACCTGTCTAATACATAATTTTTGCTCCAACTCATTGATTTTGTTCACCAATCTTGGAAGGATAAAACTTGATCTTGGATCCACTTCTTCTTTGTCCCTCCATCGAAAAAAATTGCAATTTTTAAACTGAAAATGATCCAAAACAGTACATTAGCATTGTTCAAAATAAAGTGTAGCAAGAATACAAGAAAAAACACATACACCATAGCATGGGCAAGAACAAAATCTTCTTCCCAGATTTAATTTTGACCAAGAAGTTTGCAAATTCAGCAAAATTTCGTGTTTGCATCTCACTAGAGCGTTAAGCATTGGGTCTGATTCATCCATACAAAGCTTATTCAAGTTTTCATTTGCCATTTTCGATGAATTTTGAGAAAATTCAAAATTCAAATTAGAGACCTAAATAAGAAATTAGAGTAGATTACAAATCCTAAATTCAAAATTTGAAGTAGAAATGAATATTAACAACTAAGCCTTACTTAATATTGAGAGGAAATTGTGAATTTTTTATAAAAAAAGCAAGGGTTAATGGTGAGGAAGAAGAAATAATGGTTTATTTAAAGGTGGGGAAGATGACCGTTGGAGAAGGAGTAATTTTTTGTCAAAATTACCTTCTAACGCGCCTAGAGGAGGTGAGAACACCTCCCATGACATGTCAACACTTAGGTGTGTATAAAATAGGAAAATTTAAAGTTCAGGTGGGTAATAGGACACCCGTAAAGTTGGAGTGTGTAGTTGGGATTTCGTGTATAGGTTGGGAGGGTTTTAGACCATTTTCTCTTAAATAAACTTGAATAACTAAACTCTGCATAACTAAACCCTGCATAACTAATATCTGCATAACTCTAACCAACAACCAATAAACGCCCCTAAGTACTAACCAACATTATATCCAGAATTTGGACCCTTATAATCACTAATAATCCTTACTTATACTTAAGTTATACATCTTTTAGCTTATAATTCCTTTTTCAACTTTACAAATCACATCACATGTATGTGATTTTTATTTACACAATATTAGATAGAATTCAATACTATCAATATATATATATATATATATATATACACTCTAGAATTTTATAGTTGAAACAAGAACAAAACAAAAGTAAGTAGTTTCAGATATTTTCTCCATTTCAAAATAATCTTACAACTGACCTTCAAAATTGGAAGAGAAAATAAATTAATCGACTTTTGTTTTATATGTTGAATTTGTGTATTAATTATTACCTGGTTCTTAATACACATAAATTGACTTTGTTTTATATGTTAAATTTGTTTGTTAATTATTACTTGGCTTTCATTCGATGTTAAATTCCCAAAAGAGTCACATTTTTTATATTTAAAAATATTAAAAACTTTCAATTGTAGACTCAAAGAGATGATATATCATACCACAATTTTTTAAAATCTTTCTTTCATTCATTATTACCCGATCAAATGAGAAAATTTTATGAAATCATGAGTATAATTTTGAGACGATATACTTTTTATTATTATTTTCATTCAATGGCTGATATCTGCATTAGTAAGGTTTAACTAATTTAGATTCGTGTTGCGTAGAACACTCAAATCGAAGACCTTTGATTAAGGAAGAATCAACTTCATTTACTGCATCGCATCCTTTGTTAGTGATAACGAAGAAGATATTATTTTAACATATATTTGAGATCTCAACAAACAAACACTTTTATTGTAACATTTTTTTAATTTAATTAAACATCAACAAACAATTTAAATGAGAAGAGTACTAGTATATATTATAAAATAAATATGTGATTAACAAGGTTTGTTAATCGAGTATAAACACATACAAATAGGATCTTCACCTGTTTTTTTCACTACACACTCAGAACCAACAAATGTTTTTCCATAGACAAATTTACAGTATGGTTCACAATCATGTTTCTTATCACCTCCTTTACATGATATAGCATCCATTTCTGATGGACATACGTAACCATTTGCTTTGAGCACTTGACTCGTTATCACCAAAATAACTGAAAAATCAAACAATCAACATATAAAATAAAATTTATTTGGACCAGTATAATATATACACTACATCAAAAATAATCTTGAGAGACAATTAACACTCTTCGTAAATGTTCCTAAAGTCTATAGCGACATTGAATTCAATGAACTAATGTCGGTAAAGACTTTAACAATACTCTATATTAATGTGCATATTTATTACTGCTAAAAGTTACTTTTGTTGTAGACTTGTAGTGATAATGTAAAAAAAAAAAAAAAACACAAAAATAGTGTATACATACCACAAACGTAAGCTATGAGGGAAAAAGTATTGCAAAATGAAGCTTTCAAGTTTGCCATTATATTGAAGATGTAAGGTGCAATGAATAAAGTTGTGACTTCTCCTAAGGTTTTATAGGAGAATTCAAAGGTTTGTACTCGTTTATGTTAGGAAAATAATTTAAATTTGTATCAAATTGGTTGTTTATTATTTTGACCAATACTAAGCTATATATGGAAATAATACTATTAAAACTTATGATTGATTCAAAATAAGAATTTTAAAATATGCAATTCTTTAATTTAATTAGAAATTATGTTAGGAAAAATATTTAAGTTTGTAACCAAAATTGGATATATTTATTATTTTGACCAATATTAAGTCATATATGGGAAGAATAATATTACTGAAACTCATGGTAGGTTCAAAATTAGTTTTTTGCGGTCCAATTTCAAGAATTGAATGATGTCTTGAAATTTAATTTAAAACTACAAATTCACTGTTTGAAGATCAATTTTTCATAATGTAAAAGTTTAATTTTTGTTGGATTTATGTTCATAAATTTTTTAATAACGTCCTACGTTAACATAATTAGATTGATTATTTAAATTTAATTAAACATATTTGACTAAAGTTTAATTTCTAGTGGATTAGTTTATTTAGTTTGACTTCAAAGTATGGGTGTTCACGAGTCGGTTTGGATCAGTTATTGGTCAAAACTAAAATATAACCAACTTAATTGATTTTTAAATTGTCAAAATCAAACCAAACCAAATATAATATACAATTATCAGTTTGGTGGGTATTGATTTCGGTTTGGTTTGGTTCAGTTATTCGATAATTAACCATACGCAAAAATAAAATAAACAATTCATTCAAAATGTGAAAAAAGTGACAACAATCCATTCAAAACGAAAAATAGTTAGAATGACGGAAATTACTAAACTTTCGTTCACTGAATTTACTATGAATAAAGCTTTAAAAGTCACTATATTGGCCTAGAAGGAATAGACAATAACATTTTCAGTCCCACAAAAGATTGTAATAGACACTGATATACATGACATCAATAAGATAAATATTTTTACCTTGGGCATTTTTGTTTTCAGTAAGTTATAAAGAAATTTTAATGGAAACATATATAAGATCTTTAAAATTGTTTATAAAAGTAATATATTAAGTATGTATATTAATAAAATATATGAATATAATTTCATCGGTTCGGTTATTTCTTCGATTTTTTTTGAATAAAATCATAACCAAACCAAATACTATCGATTTTCAAAAATCTAAAACCAAACCGAACCAAACCCAAATAAAATCAGTTTGGTTCATTTTTCGATTTGAATCGATTTTTATTCAAATCATGAACACCCCTACTTCAAAGGATCATTCAACTCCTCTCCTCCGCGAGTCTAAAGAAGACTTAATTATAAACTCAAAATAAATTCATATTATTTTTTAGGGGAATTGACATACGCACATCCAATTTCTATGTTGATTGACACCACTCTTGAACACATCAAAGACCATACAAACAATCCTATCCAGTCTAAAATCACCTCTCGATTTTAACAGTATCATTAGAACTCGTAACCAATTTTGTTAACTCAAAATATTGATTCTAATCAAATTTTTTAAATTTCAAATCTCAACCAAACGTTATTCGATCACCTCGAAAATCATGTCTCTTTGTTCTCGCTGGTCATAAACAAAATATTAAAGTTACAGAAAGGTTCAAACTGAATTAATGAATCTAAAAGAACAAAATGATCTCGTGAGTTGTTGCATTACATGTTATAATAAATTTAATGAGTGGTCAATCAGCTTTGCGTTCATTAGGTAGAAGAGAGAAGTGCTAAATACTCTACTGAACTTGTAACTCTTTATTCAATGAACACCTTAACTACAACAAGGTTTAAATATCCCCTGAACTTGATTTTTTATGTGACGGTTGCACCCTTACTATCCAAAGACTTCAATCGTGTATACACACTATCCACCGTGAAAAGATAGTTGATGTGGATGTCCACGTAGATAAATATTTACCCGACCCTCGTTAATATTTACCCAAGTTATTTTATATCTCTCAAATTTTAAATAAATATTCACCCGACCCTATATCTATCAAAGCCCTAATTCAAAGAAGTCAAATTTTCGGAATATTTGGAACGTTTCTTCTCAAAGCTTGGGTGGAGATTTTGAACTTCTCTTCTAGAAGCTTTGTGTGAATATTTTTGACATTTCTCTTTTCATCGAAGCTCTGGTCAGTAGCAGTCAGACTCAAAGAGTAACAGTGAGTTTTCTTCGACTAAGACTGGTATTCTTTCCAAGCAAGTGATTATATACTTTATAATGTGCTTTTTGACAGTTTTTCTTGTTTATATAGTATTTTCGTTTGTTTTTTAGCAAGGGTTTCATCCTGTATTTCTTTTACGGTTCTTATTAGGGTTTGGATTTTAGGTATAGTTATTATGATAATGACTATGTTTCACTATTGAGGGTGTGTTTGGTATGGAGGAAAATATTTTCCGGAAAAGTTTCAATTTTCTCATGTTTGGTTGGGTTAAATGTTTTATAAATCAACTCATTTTTCTCAAATTTAATGAAAATGACTTCCCTTCAAAACTTAAGGAAAACATTTTCTAAAATTCTCTTCCAACTTCAAATTACAATTTATTTTGTCCCTACCCTCGAACCAGCCCCCCAACCACTTCCCACCCACCCACCCCCAAAAAAAATTAAAGTTTGTTTTTTAAAAATATTTTTTAACTTTAATTTTTTTACCCCACCCTCACTCCTACCCCCAGCCCCCTACCACCCCCCCAAAAAAAAGTTAAAAATTGTTTTTAAAAGATATTTCTAATTTCAATTTTTTTAACCCCCACCCCCTTAAAAAAATAATTTAAGTTTGTTTTAAAAAAATATTTTCTACTTCAAATTTTTATTTTTTCACCCCTATCCTCGACCCCCCTCCACCCCTCACCCCCTACCGGCCCCACCACCCCCCAAGAAAAATTTTAAGTTTGTTTTTAAAAAAATATTTTCAACTTCAAAATTTCATTTTTTCACCCCTACCCCGGAACCCCACCCACCCACCCACCCCCCCCACCAAAAAAAAAAAAAAGAGATTTTAAGTTTATTTTTAAAAAATATTTTTAATTTCAAAACTTATTTTCTACTCTAGTAAAAATAAAAGATATTTCACAAAAACATTTTTCATTCTTAAATCAAACACTAAAAATCTTTTTGGGAAAATATTTTTTTCTCACCAACCAAACATGAGAAAATAAGTAAAAATCTACTTGTTTTCGAGGAAAACATTTTCTAGGAAAACATTTTTCTTCGTACCAAACACACACTGAATGTACTATTTTAAAATTATTCATCTTATGCATGCATAACGATAATGGTTTATTGTAATTTCTTTGAAGAATAAGGGTTTTTTTTAGTAAAATCCTTATTTTGTGGCGGTAATTATACAACAATGTTTTTGCCTGTCGATAGAATTATATTCTTATAAAGTATTTGCTTTTGTCTAATTGTCTTTTTGTGCCTGATTATCTACTTGTTATACAATAATGTTTTTGTGTGCTTGTGAGATTGAACATAGTCATTAGCTTCTAAGTTTGTCATGTATGATTGTTCTATAATTTTGACATGCATAATTATTATTATGGTTAAAGGTTGACATATGACTACTAAGTTTCTGAATCTAAGTTTAAATTTGGAGGTATATTAGTGAGTGAGGTAGGTCCAATCTATATGGGAGGTATGTATCTAATATTGATGAAGATCACTTGTGAATTTCGTGAAATTGCAAAATTATGCTACGTCCTTTAGGATTATTAAATTGGGGAAGAAATCAAAGATTTAGGGTTAATTCTTGTTCTGTTAATCCATCTAGTCATAAAGTTGTGAATGAATTACAGATAGGACATTCACTTTGTTTTATATGTTAGACTATGTAAATTATTCGTGCTTCGCATGGGATTATACTATTTTATTAAGATTACATATGATCATTCGGTAATATTTATATTTTTGATACATACACTACATTGTCAAGAACATTTTATCTTAAGGCAAAACGTTTCTCCAAAATCTTGAAGAACTATATTTTTTAATTTTTATTTTTGTTATACACAAATTATGAGTCATAGAGAGATTTTAAGTATAATAAAGAAGCCTAAGAAACACTACAACAAAAAGGCTTATTAAAGACCAAAATATAGTGACAAGTTATAAATATGGTCCCTAAAATGTACTTATAAGGATTATATTATTTACTAGTCTCTATTTGACTAAATTATTTTCTAAAAATAAAAGTACTGGTCCCTGAATGAAAATTTTCAGCGGGAAACTACAAGGCAGAGCGGAAACCAAAAGTGAAAGGCTCTAAATTTTTCTGTCTCTATAGTAATAACCTAAAGCCCCAAAATCTTTGTATCTCTCTAGCAATATGAAAAATCGCTGAAGTATCTTCTGTGTTTTCTCTCTTGCTCTATGCAGTAGTCTTGAATTCCCTAAATCTTGAAAGTTGAAGGCATTATTGGCATAAAAATTTCCTAATTTTTGAAGCTTGAAGGCATTTTTTTTGGAGAAAAACGTTTCATCTAGTATCTACATCTAAAGTAAGTTTATTCCTCTAGATTCATCTCCCTCTTCTTCTTTTTCGGTATAATCTTCCATTTTTCTTTTTGATGAGTTAATATTATGTGATTGGGCTCTTATGGATATATACTCATTGTTTTGTTAGCACGAAAAATGATAGTTTTGTAGGTAAGGTTGGGGGTTGAGGGTCAAAGAGGAGATAATTGAGAGTTTATTTAAGGATTTTCTCTGTTAGGGTTCCATAATTTCTAGGGCTGCCAAGAATTTTTTGTAAGGCTGGCATTGCAATTTTTTTTCTATTAGGTGATGAATTAGTTGAATTTTTTTTACCATTAGTGTCTTTAATTTCAATATCCAGTTTATATGCTTTGATTTTGAATGGTTCTTTTTATTGTATTACCATTGTATTCAATTTTCAAGTATAATCTAACAGTAAAAAGGTTAGACGAGAAAGAAACAAAACTGTTAATGAGCTTTATTAAAGCATCTGAAATTTTTTTATTTGTCTATGAGTAGCTTGAGAATTAGATGAGAAAGAAACAAAATTGTTAATGACCTTTGTTAAAGCATCTGAAATATTCAGTAGCATTCTAGTTTAATTCTACTTTCTCTTTTTCAAGATTTTTCAATTTCTTGAACAACATTGACTCGAAACTAGCTGTCAATCTTTGCTTTCAGCCAATATTATGAATATCAAGTTATTTTGTGATCTATACAAATTTCATGAGTTGAATAGTTGAGTCTAGAATCCTTGAGCAAAATGCACTTTAAGAGAGTTGTTGAGAAGTAGTAGTATTATTAATTACTATGAGAGAGATTGATATCTCTCAACACTCTATTGGTTGAAGTTCGTAAAATTTAGTTTGAGTGACTTCTATTTCTACTTACTTTTGATCAATTTAGTGTATTTTTTATTGGATTAAAGTTAAGTTATCCCAAGAATTTTAAAAGTATGTGTGTCATCATATAATATACTTCATAGTAGTTACCTTTTTTTTGGTGTTTCAAATGTTGTTTGAATTGTTATTTTCTACTAAAACTATGGCTGCATAATGGTTTGTAAAGTTACTACTTGTGGTTCATTTTTGAAATCTTAAGCTACTTGGAAATTCATGGTTGTTTGACATTGTTGTTTTGTGGTTCTTGATTTCAATTAGATTCTAAATGTTTAGTGAAATTGCTTGGATCCTCATGTAGTTTGATAAAAAAAAATTGTTGGAGAAGTGGCTGATGAGTTTAGCTTTGTGAAACATGAAAAAGGTCAATAGTTCACGTGGATGAAAAATTTAACTTTAGATCCATTAAATTTAGCTCGTAGTGTGTAGTGTTCTTAACTATTTTGATTGAGTTGGAATGTTTTTCATAGCTCATTGTAGCCTTGAAACATAAAATTATGAATAATGTTTTAGCATATTGTCATAAATAGATCTAATATGAAAGAATTTAATAAATCAACAAATCAATATTGTCTTGTCGTTGTTTTTCTTGATGAATCTAGTAGGTTTAGGATTTTGCATTTGTTATTATATTTGAGTTTTTTTATATATAGCAACGCATATTCAATTAAAAGAAAAAGATGTTATTAGTTCATTTTACGATTTGACATGTTTAATAGAAAATAATGTTCATCTTAGTAAATTTGTTATCCTAAATTATTATTCATCTAACTCTTATATATAATCAAAGGTTATGGCACCGAGTAAGCAATGGATGCAACTTGTTGATGATTGACTTAATGAGGCCTACTTTATCGGGGTGGAAAATTTTTTGAATTATGTTTTTCAAAGAACTGGAGAAATGTATGAAATACGATGTCCGTGTGTCAAATGTTGTAATACCACATTAGGAACCCGTGAGACAGTCAGAACACACTTGAAAGTATATGGAATAATTAAAAATTATACCTTTTGGTATCATCATGGGGAAGTCTTAGGTGAGCCAGAATCAGAATGTGAATATAGACATGATAATGAAATAGAAAATTGTGAAAATGAGGATGAAATACGAGAAATTTTGAGAGATTTCTATCCTAATCATTATGGACACACTGCAGATGTTGATTGTAATGATTCACATGAAGAGGAACCAAATGTTGAAGCCAAAAAATTTTATAGCCTATTGGGAGACTTTGAGAAGCCACTTTATCAAGGTTCAAAAGTTTCAAAACTTTCAACTTTGATTAAGTTGCTTCACATAAAAAGTATAGGTCGTTGGAGTAATGAGTCATTTACAATGTTGTTAAAAATGTTAAAAGAGGAGTTGTTGCCAGATGAAGCCGATTTGCCGAATACATATTATGGGGCAAAGAAGGTAATTCGGAATCTTGGGCTTTCCTACGAAGGAATTGATGCTTGTAGAAATGATTGCATGTTATATTGGAAAGAGGATAAATTACTTGATTCTTGTAAAGTTTGTGGTGAATCCAGATGGAAAGTCGATAAACGTAATGGGGAAGCAAAGAACAAAAAGGGTAAAAAGATAGCATCAAAGATTTTACGTTATTTTCCATTAAAGCCTAGGCTTCAAAGGTTATTTATGTCTTCAAAGACATCTTCTCTAATGACGTGGCATCATGATGAAAGAGTTGATGATGGAATAATGAGGCACCCAGCTGATTCAATGGCATGGAAATCATTTGATGAACTTCATCCTTCATTTGCAGCCGAGCCTCATAATGTTCGACTTGGACTTGCGAGTGATGGTTTTCAACCATTTCGGAATGCAAAAACCTCATATAGCATTTGGCCGGTGGTACTTATTCCTTATAACTTACCACCTTGGTTGTGTATGAAGCAAGAAAACTTTATCATGTCCATGCTTATTCCTGGTCCAGATGGTCCAGGTGATGCAATTGACATATATCTTCAACCCTTAATAGAAGAATTGAAGGAGTTATGGGATATTGGTATTGAGACCTTTGATGCATCAACCAAACAGAATTTTAAGCTACGTGCTTCTTTGTTATGGACCATCAATGACTTTCCAGCATATGGAAATTTATCCGGATGGAGTACCAAAGAAAAATTGGCATGCCCATGTTGCAACAAAGATACTTCCTCAATCAGATTGGCCAATTGTAAGAAACAATGTTTTATGGGTCATCGACGTTATCTTCCTCTTAATCACAAATGGAGGAATGATAAAAAGTCATTTGATGGTACAGAAGAGAAAAGGCTCCCACCCAAAAAACGTTCTGGTATTGAGATTCTTCATCAAATTCATGATCTTGAAGGGTTGCAGTTAACAAAGGAACCAAAGAAAAGAATCAAAATATCACATGATAGTCGAAAAGATAATTGGAACAAGAAGAGTATCTTTTTTGACCTTCCATATTGGGAGTCTCTTTTGTTGCGACATAATTTGGATGTTATGCATATTGAGAAAAATATATGTGATAATATTTTGGGGACAATTATGAATGCTAAAGGAAAGACCAAAGACACTATTAAAACTCGGCTAGATTTGAAAGAAATGAATATAAGGCCGGAGTTGCACCTTATCCAGAAAGGTGAAAAATATAAAGTTCCAACTGCATGTTACACCTTATCTCCACAAGAAAAGCACAATTTCTGCCTATTTTTGAAGAATTTAAAGGTTCCAGATGGATTTTCATCCAATATTTCTCAGTGTGTTAACTTGAAAGATCACAAAATTTCTGGTTTAAAGAGTCATGATTGTCATGTTCTTCTCCAACATTTACTCCCTCTTGCACTACGTGGTATGTTGTCCAAAGAAGTGTGTGAACCACTGATTGAATTGTCTTTATTTTTTAATATGGTTGGAGCTAAGTTATTAAGGATTGATGACTTGGTGCGGGTTGAGACTCAAATTCCTATAACTCTTCGCGAGTTAGAAAAGGTATTTCCTCCTTCATTTTTTGATGTCATGGTGCACTTGCCTATTCACTTAGCTAATGAAGCTATGCTTGGTGGACCTGTCAAGTATCGATGGATGTATCCCATAGAACGATGGTTATATCTTTTGAAATCTCTCATTGGTAATAGGGCTTGGCCAGAAGGTTGTATTGCAGAGGGTTACATTGCAAATGAATGTATGAATTTATGTTCAAGATATCTGCATACAATTGACACAAAATTTAATAGGCCAGAACGGAACTATGATGGTGGTCTGAAAAAATCTGAGGGAAGATTATCTCTATTTTGTCAATCTGGAAAAACATTGGGGGCTCCAAAACAGCGTGATCTTGAAGCAAATGAATTAGAGCAAGCACATATATACATACTAAAGAATTGCGATGAAGTTCTACCATTTCTAGAGTATGATTTATTTCTACATATCATACTTCATTGCCTTGTTTCTTTAGGATTATTTTTTCTTTTGTATGACATTTGTGATTCAATTTAAATTTGTAGAGAGTTTGCACAAATTCATGTAGATTCTACTCAACACTTGTCTGATGATGAATGGAACAGACAATTTATTGAATGGTTTCAAGATAAGGTCAGTAATATATACACATTAAATTTGGAAATCTAATATTGAGTTACTCATTTAGAAGTGGTCAATTTTATCTTGTTGATAGGTTGCACAATTGCATAAAGAAGATGATAGTCGGATCATGGAAGATCTCCTCGCACTTTCACATGGTCCTACTAAATATGTATTACATTATAATGGTTACATTGTCAATGGATATAGATTCCATGCAGAAGATTATGATAAAAATTTAAAGACTCAAAATTGTGGTGTGGTTGTCGTTGGTGAAACTGATAAACATAGAGAGAACATTGATTACTATGGAGTTTTAACCGATGTTCTTGAATTGCAATTCACTGGTAGAAGAGTTGTGTTGTTTGAATGCAAATGGTTTGATGCATATGATAAGACAAAAGGAGTGAAAATAGATGAGTATGGCATTGTAAGTGTAAATTGGGGGCGATTTTTGAAAATAAATGAACCTTTTGTATTAGCTAATCAAGCCTCTCAAGTATTTTATGCGAATGATAATTCCAATAGAGGTTGGTGTGTAGCAAGAAAGGTACAACCTCGTGATTCCTATGAAATTGTGCAACAAAAGGACAATGAATTTGAAGGTTTAGAAAATTCTTCACAAAACAAACGAAAAAGAATGATTGAGGTGAAGTATCTCCTTAAGCTTTAGCATATTCATTATTATACATTTCGATATATGATTTTTGTTAGTACATTATTTTTATAGTGTCTTCATTTTTTTTGGCAACTATATGATTTTTAGAATGTTTTTTCATCTTTTTTGTTAACACATTGTCTTTGTTTTTTGGTAGGTTTGATATGAAACCATCAAAGGATGAAAATCAGGTGGCATCTAGGGTGAAAGCTACTACCAAATATGCATATGTGGCACCGGGTGCTATAGGAAAGGGACGAGGAAAAGGTCTTAGATCTATGTCTAATGCTCAAGGAGTGCGAACAATGAACAAAAACTACGTAAGTGTTGAGAAAGGACATATTCCATCTTTTTCATCTACTGATGAACTTATGCAATACATCAAAACAAATTCATCAAGTATGTCAAGACCTTCTGCTGATCAAGGATGGCGAACAATGAATAAAAAGTTTTTGGCTTTTGAGAAAGAGCATATGCAAGCTAATGTTCCAAATTCTGTTTCTACTGATGATGTTATGGAGTCCACCCCAACATCTGAAACAAGTATGATTTCTTAATTTTCTTTCTTTTTCAGAATTGAATTTAATTTGATTCAAGTACTTTTACTGATACAATTTCTTGCATTAGGTTTCTCTCAAGAATTGCGAACAATGAATAAAAAGTTTTTGGCTTTTGAGAAAGAGCATATGCAAACTGATGTTGCATTTTCTCTTTCTACTGATGATGCTATGGAATCTACCCTAACATTTGAAACAAGTATGATTTCTTAAATTATTTTTTTTTTCAGAATTTAATTGTAATGACCCTCTGGGTCATTTCTGTATCTTGCCTTCTATGTGTTGTTTAGAGCGTTCCTGTAGCGACCCCAAGTTATTTATGACTTGCTGGGACTAACAATTCGGTCACCTGGTCGTTTGTTTGGTTTTGGTGCGAGTTTTAGTGTTTTGGAGCTTATGAATCTTGAACGATAATTTTCTATCAAAAGTTCAAGAAGACTACCTTAGAATAGAATTCTGACGGTTCCATCAGCTCCGGAATGGCCAAATTAGGCTAGTAGCATAGTTGGCACGAGTATCGAGGCCTTTTATGCTAGTTTGGATCATTAGGCGTTTTAACCTTTGAAATTTGGCCTAAGGTTGACTTTGGTCAACATTATTGGAAAACGCATTCGAATGAAAATTTTGTCAGTGCGGTTAGCTCTAGAATGTTGAGTTTGGTCTATAACAACCTTTCGTTCGACTCCCGAGGCCTCCGGGCGCATTTCGAGCCCCTCGGTGGATTTTGGTTAAAATTGTTTTTGGAAGTGAGACCCACTTTTTATCGAGATGACCTCTGATGGAAATTTTGACTGCGCCGTTGAGTCTGGAATGTCAAATTTAGTAGGGTAGCATATCTTTTTTATTTTTATCGGTTTTTGAACAAATTCCGAGCACCCCATCGGAGACTTTGAAGTATATAGCCAAAGCTGAAATCTGGTGCAGTTGAAATCTGGTGCTGCACCAAATTTCAGCAAATGCACCAGATTTCAGCTTTGGCTATATATTTCAAAGTCTCCAACGGGATGCTCGAAATTCGTTCGGAATCCGATAAAAATAAAAAAGATATGCTACCCTACTAAATTTGATATTCCATACTCAATGGCGCAGTCAAAATTTTCATCAAAGGTCATCTCGATAAAAAGTGGGTCCCACTTCCAAAAGCCATTTAACCAAAATCCACTAAGGGGCTCGGAATGAGTCCGGAGGCCTCGGGAGTCGAACGAAAGGTTGTTATAGACCAAACTCAACATTTCGGAGCTAACTGCGCTGACGGAATTTTCATTCGAGCGCGTTTTCCAATAATATTGACCAAAGTCAACCTTAGGCCAAATTTCAAAGGCTAAAATGCCTAATGATCCAAACTAGCATCGAAGGCCTCGATACTCGTGCCAACTATGCTACTAGCCTAATTTGGCCATTTTGGAGCTGATGGAACCGTCAAAATTCTATTCTAAGGTCGTCTTCTTAAACTTTTGATAGAAAATGATCGTTCAAGGTTCATAAGCTCCAAAACACTAAAACTCGTACCAAAACCAAATGAACGACCAGGTGACCGAGCTGTCAGTCCGAGCAAGTCATAAATGACTTGGGGTCACTACAAGAATGCTCTAAATGACACACAGAAGGCAATATACAGAAATGACCGAGAGGGTCATTACATTAATTTAATTTAATTCAAGTAATTTTACTAATATAATTTCTTGCATTAGGTTTCTCTCAAGGATTGAGAACAATAGATAAAACTTCCTTGGCTCATGAGAAAGAGAGTTTGCATTTTGATATTCCAATTTCTCCTATTGATCAAGTTAAACAGTCTGCCCAAACAGCTGAAACAAGTATGCTTTCATTTCTCAAATCTCTTTGATCACAAGTTTATCATATGTACAATATTTTATACCATTTATAAACTATGTAAATGTAGGTTCATGTGCTACTAGAATGGATAAAAAGGTTCGAGGAAGTAACAAGTGCAAAGAAGTTGCATCGCTTGATATTGGACAAAAGCTAAAAGTGACATTTTACAATAATCGAACAGTTGGGAAGAATAGTAATCTATTTTCGAGGCACTTGGGAAAAATAGTTCGTGATCGTAATATATGTCCGTTGGGAGTATCATCATGGAAACACATTAAGGAGGAAAAGCTAAATCACATGTGGGCTGTTGTCAAGGTAATTGGATTAAGTATTTCAATTTCTTCTTGGGCTACTCTCTTCTTAATACAATTCTCGCTGCTTAATTAGTGTGCTCCTTCATGTTTCAATTTGATACATTGTAGGATAAATTTGATAGTGATGACATGAATAGTCATCGAGATCATGTTTTGGGATGGATGAAAGAGTTATGGAATAAATGGAGAGGTCAATTGCATGAAAAGTATGTGAAGGGTAAACCTATCCAAGAGGCTCTTAAGAATATGCCTAAGGGGGTAGAAAAGAAGCAATGGGAGTGGTTGGTAAAAGAACATTTCACTTCAAAAGATTTTCAGGTTTGACATATTACCTAATTATGTAATTTGTTTCATACTATGATTTCATTTTGATAATTTATTTATAAAATTTGAATTTAATGTTGTTACTCAAATATAGGCGAGAAGCAATAGAAACACAATAAATAGAGCTAAGTTGAAGATGCTTCATCATATTGGTAGCAAGCCAATTAGAGAGATTATTTATCAAAAGGTGTTATCATCAAATCTTTTTCTGTCTTAATATTGATGAACCGTTCTTTGACATGTTTACCTTTATGTTAAGGGCGGAAAAGATGGCAATCCACCAGATTTAGCAACTATCTTTTACGAGACTCGCAAGAAGAATAACACACTTGTTGATTCTGAAACAATCGAGAAGCATGTGCGTTTGGTTAATTGAACATGTTCTTAACATTTAGTTATTATGGGATCTGGAAAAAAAAATCTCCTCTATACACTTTGTAGGCTCAAATTCAAGAATTGGTGGAGTCTGAACCATCACTTTCTAACATAGAAATTGTTGAGAAATGCTTTGGACCTCAAAGTCGTAGTCATGTATTTGGCTTTGGAGGTGGAGTAAAAGCAAAAGATTTGAAAGGTGGGACTTCCTCAAAAGCTGAATTGTTGGCTGAGCTACGTTCAACTCAAAAGGAAAATCAGTATTTGAAGGATTGCATGTCTAACTTTCAAAATGAGATGAAAGAACTGAAGCAATTGAAAGAATTTTTTCTAGCGCAACACCCTAATTATCAGCCTCCAATTCAAGAGAATGACTATTCAGATCCTTGATTATACCATGTAAGTAAAAACTTACCTGAAACAACAATTTATTGTTCTGATTCTGCGTAGCAAAGATATTAATTGCTGATTGTTTTATCTTAAAATATATTTGCACGTTTGATATATTTTTTCAGTACACTAACTCGTGATAAAATTTTACAGAAAAAATGGACTTTTGGCTATTTAAGGATTTTCAAGTGATGATAACAAACTCATTTAGAACATGTAAGCTCTTCTTCCTCTCTTAACTCCAACTTTTTGACTAAGTTTTGTTCCTTGTAAATTTTCATTTGCAATTACAGCTTACTCATCACAATATTTTAATTCTTGATGTTTTACTGTACAATCTTCATAGCAACATTAAGCTGGCTGGAAACTTAGACTATTTTATGACAATATGTTTCTAACTTGTGTAGTCATCGAGTACCTCATATGATGATATTAGTTAGTATGACGTTAGGAAGAGTTAAGAAATTGAACTTACTATAAGTGTTAGAAAGGCGGAGAAGAAAAGGATTAACCAAAGAAATGATATCATGAGTTAAAAAGGATTGTTCCTTTGATTCTGTTTACCCTTGCTGCTGCGGCGTATTGCTCCTCTGTGGTCTTGTGGATTTGTTGCAGATGCCATGGATACCTTTCTCCTTGAGCTTCTTTTCTATAATCTTTGATCACGACAATATTGTGTTCGACACTTCCTAAAAGAAAATAGCCTACAAAGTTTCAACTGTTGCAGCAATTACTGTTGCAGCTGCTGCCACTATATTATGTACAACAGTTTCCCACAAAAAATGGCCAACCAAATCTCAACTATTGCAGCAATTAGTGTTAGAGCTGCTGCAGAAATTGTTGTTTGATTTAATCACATCTTTTTGTTCAACTTTATATATAGGTCTTCTAAATGAAAGTTTTATTTCTTTTACAGATTTTGGATGCTGAAATTTGCAAAAAGCTGATGTTAAACAACATGTAGATTGACCATTTTTTGCTGGGAAGGTGAAGGCAACTTTGGATTATAGTTTAAGGCTAGTATATGATTTTTTTGCTAAGGGTTCATGATCACAATATTATTACTAGCTTACCTCATTGTTGTATATAGTTAGATGCTTTATACTCACCTTATTTTGTAATTAAATTATATATTATATATGAAAGAGACAAGTTTATATTAATTATCGTATTTTCTAGGTGCATGTTTGCGAAATGATTTATGGATCACCTTTAAAATGGTCCCAAAATGATTTAGGGACCAGATTAAAAGTTTTCGTAAATTGATTTATAGACGAGCTAAAAACTGGTCGCAAACTAATTTACAGACCAGCGTCAAACTGGTCGCAAAATAATTATAGACCAGCAAAGAAGTCGTCCCAAAATGATATATGGACCAGTTAAAATCTAGTCGCAAATGATTTAACGACCATAATTTCAATTTCAATATGTGCGAATAGGTACCAGAAATATGGTCCCTAAATGTATTTTAGGGACCAGTATTATACTAGTCCCTAAAAGAATCAACGACCGAAAATATAATCTCGTCCCTAAAGGTCCTTAGCGACCAAGGCTATAAGGACAAGTTCAGGTGGTCGCCATTGTACTTTTTGGGACCATATTCTTACTTATAGCGACCAGTTTTCCCTTCGCTATTGGACAGTTTTCTTGTAGTGAAAATCTCCATAGAAATAGTTGGTCAGAAGTAATGAAATTTGTTAAATTCCAAAAAGTTATAAAGAATAACATCAAACGTTAACGAAGAGACCAAAAGGCCTCTAACAACAACACTCCCAAGTAAAGTGGAACATCACGTCCATACAAGAACATATTTAGCTAAACTCAAATGGAAGACTTTCAGATTCTTTCTTATGAACCTCCATAAATCTGTTTTTATTGTAGTATGACGTATCATGTATATTTTAAAAATGACCCTAAAATTGTGAGTATCATAAATGTTTTTCCTCATTGTATCAGAATAGTCATTACTATTGCTTAGGTTTCATATCACTGTCTCCAACTAATTTGAAATTGGACCATAGTTATTGTTATGGTTATAGTATGCAGTTACAAAGAATTAATGCAATTATCAACCAAGCAGTAGGTGACATCTGAATGAAACTGTTCACAGTTGGATATTCTAAACCATAGTTATTGTTATGGTTATAGTATGTAGTTACAAAGAATTAATGCAATTATCAACCAAGCAGTAAGTGGCATCAGAATGGAACTGTTCACAGTTGGATATTCTAAACCATAGTTATTGTTATGGTTATAGTATGAAGTTACAAAGAATTAATGCAATTATCAACCAAGCAGTAGGTGGCATTTGAATGAAACTGTTCACAGCTGGATATTCTAAACCAAAATTTTGACATAAAACATATTAAAATCTCACAACATAATTTTTTGAGCACTTGAGCTCACAAATATCCACAAATAATAATAAAGGCAACCTCATTTTCCTAGCAATCAAGAAAAAAAAGACATGTTGCTTAACATATTTTTCAAAAAGATAGTCTATTGGGTTGTTTCCAAGTTTATAGTTCACAAATTTAATTGAAATAATCTAAAAGAAAGAGTTGTTACTTCTTATAAAAAAAACAAAAAACTTTTTCAAAATAAAGAGTTATCACTATAGTAAAAATGATCTTTAACGATAATTAATAGCTTAATTATCGCTAAATATGTATTTTCAGAGGTAATTGGTACTCTTTATAAATGTCCCTAAAGTTTATAACAACATTGAATCTAATGACAATTAATTAATGTCGGTAAAGGTTCTAGCACTCTTCGTTAATGTGCATATTTATTGTCAATAAAAATTTTATTTTTGTTAAAGTGTATTTTGGACATTTGTTAGTTTCATGAAAACTTGATCTCTTATTATGCCCAAAAAGAAGAGACGAAGAAATATGACAAATTACATAACTTGCGACAAAAGAAGTGGGATATTTGTGTCTATGCTAATATTCTAGGAAGAGTGCAATGACATACGAATTGTTTGCACCTAAGAAAAAACAATCAAAATAATATACTAACTGTGGCAAGCAAGAGAGGAATCTATTTGGTTCTTTTAACAAACTTCATCATTGGTTCCGTATTAGTTATCACATATTTGTTGTTGTGTGCTATCAAATATAGCACAACCCACCAGCAATTTTCTCAAAAAGTATATGAAAAAACCTGTAGAAAGGGACAAAAGAGAAGATAAATTTTCAATCATCCTCACTGAAATTTTTAACACAGTTAAAAAAAAATCATCAAAATAGCAAATAGAAATTGCAATAGATACATGAATCACTATGACTTGCAGTAAAATATTAAGTTTCCTGAAATATGAGGAATGAAACACACTTCATAAGAAGTTTAATTAATGTGTTTGAATTCGACTCCCCTATAGCAAAAAAAAACCTACAAATAATAGTGACAAAAATAAAAGTTTTGTTTACTAAAGAACCAAATGTAATGAATTCAACATTTCAACAACGTTATGAGTTGTGGATTTAGAGGTGCAAGAGTAATAATGTCACATTGCAATCAAAATCAATTTTCTTTGTTTATAGAAGAAACTTGTAGAAATGGACAAAAGAGAAGATCAATTTTTAATCATCTTTACTAAAACTTTTAATGGAGTTAAAAAAAAAAAGTCACCAAAATAGCAAAAAGAATTGTCATAATTACATGAATCACTATGACTTATAGTAAAGATTAAACTCCATGAAATAGGAGGATGAAAACTTTGACGAATGAAACAAACTTCATAAGAAGCTTAATTAATGTATTTGAATTCGACAACCCTACAATGGGGAAAAAAACCCTACAAATAATAGTGACAGGAAATCCCTCTATTTATAGACAATAAAGGGTAGTGTGAATAAATGCTTATTGTGCCTTATCGAAAAGGTTACAACTCTTTGGAAAAGTTACAACCATTCGGAAAGATCACAACATTTCATAAAAAGTCACAATTTTTCCTAAAAGTCTCAACTCTTCATAAAAGTCACAACTTTTAACATAAAAATCGCAACTCTTCATAAAAGTTACAACTTCTCATAAAAGTCACAACTTTTCATGAAAAGGGAAGGCTAGTTTTGGAAATAAATAAATTAAAAGGAAATTCTTGTTTGTGGTGGCGCCACGTAGGTGGACCTAAGGTTCTCTTATTTATATATATATATATATATGATTTGTGTATTAATTATTATTTGCCTCTCAACATACAATTTTGCAATTTAAATATTTATATTTTAGGGAAAAGGATAAATATACCCTCTGAACTATCGTAAATGATATGCCAATACCCTTCGTTATACTTTAAGGTTATATATGTCCTTACCGTCAATATTTTGGGTTGTATCTACCTTAGAGGCTAACGGCTGGACACGTGGCTTCATCTCAACAACTAGCTTGATTTTTTTATTTATTTTTACCCGAAATTAAAAAACCCACCCGAAACCCTTTTTAAAATAGTTCGAATATATTTGAATAAAGCTACAAATCAAATTCAAAACCTTTCCAACAACAACAAATTCATGTGGTTTGATTCATGGAATTCCGTCTAGTGGAGATGATGGAGCATCATCAGATCTACTCCCTCGCCAAAATTCAATTCATTCTCCCTTACAATTTGAGAAAAAAATGATGGAGAAGCTTTGACAATTTCCAGCGAAATTGCCTGATGCACTGTTGCAAGACATTTCGTCCAATTTTTGGACAAGTTCGTGAAGTTTTGATCTCTGGGGTTTATTCCCCACCACTTATATTCTACATCAAGAAATTTCTTCATTATAATGGCTTGAACTCCGGCAGACCACTATTGATCGTTGACGCTGGTTTTCCGACGACCTTAACGGAGCAATGCCGATGCCAAGTCTCTTCAAGGCGCACACAACACACAAAAGAAACTTCCATTTCACCAAAAGAAACACCATAAATATCATTTCTAATGATTCAGATGTTTGCTTAAACTTTGGAGTAGAAGGCGACGACGACGGCGGTGGCCAATCACAAAATTGGCTTGATGTTTTTGTCCGTAATCATCCATGAACTATAAAACACAAAAAGAAGATGGCTAATGTTATTGAAATTTTTTAATTGTGCAACAAATTTTTGAGAACTAAAGAAGAGAAGAAGATGGACAAATTGACATTGTTTGAAGGAAATTATGGAATATGGACAATTAGCACCGTTTGAAGGGAATTATGAAAGATGGGTCATGGGTGTTTTAATTCGGGTTTATGTGTTAGGAATGATGGGTAGGTTTTTTAATTTTGGGTTAAAAAAATAATAAAAAATTAGTAAATTATTAAGATCTAGCTACATGTCTAGTCGTTAGTCTTAAGGGTATATACAACCCAAAATATTGACGGTAAGGGTATATACAACCTTGAAGTATAATGAAGGATATTGACATATCAATTATGATAATTCGGATTTGTCTTTTTTTTTTCTATATTTTATTGCAAAGGTCCTCTCGTCATTATAAGTACATTAACTTTATCTAATTAAGGTAAATGTATTAATTAAGATTGTCATATATTTTTTATATGAAAACTTCATTTATCTCGACATTTTTTTTAATGTGTCCCAAAAAGTCACATTTTTATATTTAAAAAATACTAAAACTTCCAATTTTAGTCTCAAAGAGATAATATTTTATACCACAATTTTTACATTTTTTATTTCTTTCCTTATATATCCAATCAAATAATGAAATTTGATGAAATCATGAATATATAGTTTTGGGACAATATTATTATTGAACATTATGAAACACAAGTAATTATTCACTATTGTTTTTTTTTTATTGTGATGTTCAAGTCAGATTTTCGCACACCTCGATTAATTCCATAAAATATCTTCCACCTGCCATCACCAACAGGTACCAAGTAACTCTATCTATCAAGATTAGGACAGATGGGAAGAACCACGAATAAAGCTAGAACAAATAGAAATAATCATGTCTTTTGATTAAAATATATATTAGAACATCCAATTTTTAGTCTCAAAGAGATGATATATTATACCACAATTTTAAAAATCTTTCTTTCATTCATCGTTTACCCAATCAAACAAACGATAGTATTTATGAAATCAATACGAATATAATTTTGGGAGGGTACAATTCAACATTATGAAACATGTTATTAATTATTCTCTTGGGCATATATTTGATATCTCAAAAAACAAACACTTTTATTTGTAACCTTTTTTATATAAAAATAAAGTACATCAAAAAACTTAAATAAGAAGAGTGATGCATTATTAATAAATGTGTGATTAACAAGGTTTGTTAATCGAGTATAAACACATACAAATAGGATCTTCACCTTGTTCTTTCACTACACACTCAGCATCAATAAATGTTTTTCCATACACAAATTTACAGTATGGTTCACAATCATGTTTCTTGTCACTTTCATAACATGGTACAGCATCCATCTCTGATTGACATACGTAACCATTTGCTTTAAACACTTGAGTTGTTATCACCAAAAGTATAACTGCAAAATCAATCAATCAACATATAAAATCAAATTTATTTGGACTAGTATAATACATATACTATATCAAAAATGATCTTTAGAGACAATTAACAATACTCTTAGTAAATACTTCCTTCGTTCCATTTTATATGTCATTTCTTTCTATAAATAGTTGGTCCATAATACTTGTCATTTCATAAAATCAATGCATAAATTACCATATTGTTCCTTTTTTACCCTGGTGAGTTATTAGCCTTGAAAATATACATTTGACCAACTTAGAAAAACTAAGTAAATGATTCACGTTCATTGGTTAAATTAATTAATCAAAATAAATTAATTCATATTCATTGATTGAAAACTTGAGTTCCAAAAAAATTAAATAAGGGTAGAAGGGTAAAATTACATAATTTCTTAATGCAAATGCAAAGTAAAAATGTGACATATAAAATGAGACGGAGGGAGTATCTCTAAACCCTAAAGAGACAATGGATCCAATAACAATTAACTACTGCAGCTAAAAATAAGCTTTAACAATACTATGCATATTTATTGTCGTTGAAAACTGTTTTTGGTATAGTATAATGAAAAAAGAGAATACAAAGGTAATGTATACATACCACAAACGTAGGCTATGAGGGAAAATTTATTGCAAAATGATGCATTCAACTTTGCCATTTTATTGAAGATGTAAGGTGCAATGAATAAAGTAGTGACTTCTCCCTAAGGTTTTATAGGAGAATTCAAAGGTTTGTAGTACTTTATGTTAGGAAAATAATATAAATTTGTAAGCAAATTTGATATATGTATTATTTTGACCAATACTTATAAGTTATATATGGAAATAATATACTCATAATATTAAAACGTATGATTGATTCAAAATACGAATTTTAAAATATGCAATTCTTTAATTTAGTTAGAAATTATGTTAGGAAAATAATTCAACTTTGTAATAAAATTGGATAAATATATTATTTTGACCAATACTATGTTATATACGGAAAGAATATTATTAAAACTTATGATTGATTCAAAATAAGAATTTTAAAATACGCAATTCTTTAATTTAATTAGAAATTATGTTAGGAAAATAATTTAAGTTTGTAATAAAATTGTATATATCAATTATTTTGATTAATACTAAGGTATATACGGAAAGAATATTATTAAAACTTATGATTTATTCAAAATAAGAATTTTAAAAGATGCGATTCTTTAATTTAATTGGAAATTATGTCAGGAAAATAATTTAAGTTTGTAAAATTGGATATATCAATTATTTTGACCAATACTAATTTATATACGGGAAAAATATTTTTAAAACTTATGATTTGTTCAAAATAAGAATTTTAAAATATGCAATTCTTTAATTTAATTAGAAATTATGTTAGGAAAATAATTTAAGTTTGTAATAAAATTGTATATATCAATTATTTTGATCAATACTAAGGTATATACGGAAAGAATATTATTATAACTTATGATTTATTCAAAATAAGAATTTTAAAATATGCAATTCTTTAATATAATTAGAAATTGTGTTAGGAAGATAATTTAAGTTTGCAATAAAATTGGATATATCAATTATTTTGACCAATACTTAGTTATATAAGGAAAAAATATTTTTAAAACTTATGATTTATTCAAAATAAGAATTTTAAAATATGCAATTCTTTAATTTAATTCGAAATTATGTTAGGAAAATAATTTAAGTTTGTAATAAACTTGGATATATCTATTATTTTGACCAATAATAAGTTATATGAAAAGAATGTTATTGAAACTTTATGGTAGGTTCAAAAATTAGGTTTTTGCGGTCCAATTTCAAGAATCGTAGGGTGCCTTGAAATTCAATTAAATGCTACAAACTCACTAGCTGAAGATCAATTTTTTATAACGTAAAAATTTAAATTTTGTTTGATGTATCCTCAGAATTTTTTTTGACAATGTGCTAAACTCTAATAAATTATCAAAAATCAACTATGGAGTCAATGAGGCGATTCAACCGGTTATCTTTTTAAAATTATGCCGTTCTAATTTTTTCAGTATTTTATATTTTATAACCAAAAATAGTCTTTTTAAAACCATCTCAATCATATCGATTTCTCATCCATATTTGGTACGGTTCGATTAATTTTCAATTTTTTTATTTTTAAAATATCACTTCAAAATATAGTACTATGAAAATATTTCTTTCGCAAATATGTTTTTGAAAAAAACTTTAATTCATCACCAAGAAGATAAGGATGTAAAACTTTGTTGCCGTATTGTTTGATCTTAAACATTTAATAAGAGTATTTGCATATGTTTTGTTATATTGTTTGATAGAGTATCTATTACAATATCTTCTAATTTTAAATCTAATTAAGTAAAGGCAAATTAAAGAGCAAAGACCCAAAGTCATTTACTCACTAGAGGCCTATGACCTATGTAATATTTATCTTTGAAAAATGTTATAAAATATATTTATATATTAAATTTAACATATTGTTAAATATATTATATATTTATATACATGCAAGATTATTGGATTCTGTTTGGAAGTTTCGATTTTGTCACGCGCCAAACTCGAGGGGCGCAACTAGCTCCTAATGCCAAAACTCAAGCCCGACCCAACCCTGATGAACCATTTTCTACAAGCGCATGGCAACCACACGCAATCAAGGAAATAAACAAGTATAATTCGGCTTAAAACTAAGCCCTCGGTCGGCAAGGCCCTTGTCAACTGATTTATAAAAGGAACACCTACAACCAGGAGATCATATAAATAAATAGCCAACTAGCACAGAAGTCTTGATTGGGCCGTCGAGGCCACCATGATATCTACACCAAAACTGAAAGAATGTATATATCAAGACAATACATCAAACAACTCACAAGTTTCAGCAAAGCAACAACTTAGGCCAGTATGGCTATAACGGTAGCTATATACTCCACACACTAGTCTGCAAGCCTCTAAGAGTAGGGCCCCAGTCTACCCATAAAGATATATACAACAAAAGGTAACAAACCTCCCAATTTTGGCAGCTCTAGAGGAAAGGGGTTAGCCAATCGGATAGAAGTCAATCCTGCTGCTGAGGAAGTCTACTGGGTCGTCTGTCGGGACCTGCATGCATGAATGCAGCGCCCCCAAAGCAATGGGGATTTAGTACAAAATAATGTACAAAGTATGAAGGGCTATAGACTTAGTGAGCAAGTATCATAATATACCAAAAGCAATCACATAAGGAAATCAATATTTTAGATAAGCATGCTAACCCACTACTGAATCTAAAAATACAAAAATGATCAAACATCAACCTAACTAAGCCCCCAAAAGCTCGGCAGGTACAAACAACATACCACCTACCTAGGCCCTATAAGATGCCAAATCAATCTACATACCCCTATCAGTAGCCCCTTGTCTTTGTAAGAAGTCACACAACCCTTTTTGGCAACGATATAGCCCCGTCAGCAGCACATAGCCCTCTTAGTCAACATCATAGCTCTATGGGCTGCACATAGCCCTCTTTTGCATCAACATAGCCCTGTAGGCAACGCATAACCCTCTTTAGAGTCAAAATAGCCCCGTAGGCAACACATAACACTCTTTGGCATCAATATAGCACCGTGGGCAACACATATCCCTCTTTGGAAATAACATAGGCCTATTAGACAACATCATAGCCTCCATAGGCAATTCATAGCTTAACAATTAACCACAATAGCCTCAAGGGCGACAACAAACAAATGAATAGGCTAAAGGCGAGCAATTTAGCTATAAACAATATATATGAATAATTTCCAAGTCGTTCCTAAATTAGGGTCGTTTTTAACAGATTATGAGTCCCTAAAATGAGGGTTTATAACCACTCAATCAGCCAACCACTCACAATTACATCTACAAGATCACCAACGTAAACTACCTCTAAGGAAACATGTCGACGAAGGGAATAACCTTAACATACCTTTCCAATGAACGCTCGAAAGACCGTAGTTCCTTCATGAAAGTTGTTCCTTATGTCCTAAGCTTCGCAAACACTATATATGCATAGCTGGTATGCACCTATAAACAGTTCATAATTAATCTTAAATCGACAGATTTGCCATATTGCCCCAACTTGTCGACACGTCCGTAGAAATTCATAAAAACAATCATAAAAGAGTACCGAGATGATTAACTTAGTTAACCAAGTTTAAACCTTGAAGAAAGACCAATAACTACAAATTTATATCTTCAAAAATTAGCTCCAAACTCAGCTAATAGAAGGGAAAAATGATTGCTACGTGTAGGGATTACGTTTCTAGGAACATGGGCAATGCTAAATGGTAGAAATCGTCAAAAACTAACCTTTATCATGCTAGAACAACATAAGAACCCTCTCTTAAGCTTTCTCTCTGGTTTGGAATTGAAACGAAATGTTTTCATGGCTTAAAACGTTAAATAAGCCGACATACCATATTTTTGACCCGATCCGAATCCGACCCGGATTCTGCCCTGTTAGTCCCTAGTAAAACCCTCATAAATTTTTACTCTAATGTTGATTTGATACGGGGTTTTGTGCGTTGCAAACTAGACTCGTAGGCCTTCAATTTAATGGGTAATAGGCCTTCTAACTCTTTATATATTGGGAGAAAGCATCCAATACATTTGATCCAAATTTCAGAGAAATCTTTAAAAAGGAACTTACAATAACTTTTGACAACTTTTATTTTGCCACTTACTTAACTTCAAAACTTGAGATACAACCCTTGAACACTTAGAATATGCCATACCACATCATTCTTAATTTATTACCCACCCTCCTTGTCTTTCCATGAAGATACGAGTTAATTTAGACGTTTTAAAGTTGGGGTGTTACATATTTTTTTCGTAAATTAAAAAGATCATCTCAATTGTTCGGGATGGTTATACACTTAAATAAAAGTCCACGATTTTTATTGAAAAAAAAACACAAATCGATTCGGTTTGATTAGGCTCGATTAGTTTTTCATATCCTTTTGACACCCCTAAAATCAACCATATATGTTAATATAATTAGATTAATTATTTAAATTTGATCAAACATATTTATTTTTAGTAGACTAATTTATTAGTTCGACTTCAAAGAATAAACCCACATAACTCCCCTCTTCCATGACTCTAAAGAAGATTTAATTAGCCTATCGACCAGGGGTGGATCTACATGGACAGGTGGGGGTACCACGACACCCAATGATCTCGAAAAAAACTTATATATATATATATATAGATAATTGTTAAATATATATTAACTTTGCCACCCAATAACTACAATATTGAAGAGTTCAATTGGTTAAGGAGGCCGCCTACCACACACCTAACGCAGGTTCGATCCTCGCTGAAAACACCTATTTTTGTTGTTTGCTCTTTTTTTTTCTTTTGTTTTTTTGTTTCATTAATGTGTATAGGTTTTTTTGTTTGCTCCTTCTTTTCTTTTCTTTTTTGTCTTTTTCATTAATGTGTAAAAGATTTTAATTTTTTTTTCCTCTATTCATCCTTATTTATTTACTATTCTTTATTAATTCAAATTGACTCATTTTCACAATTAATTTTTAATTTTTTTTACTTTTTCTTTCATTAATTATTAATCCATTGATATGAGTGTTACGTGTTTATTCTTTATCAATTAATGACTACTGAATTATTAACGTCAAATAAATATTATTAAGAATATATTTAAATGGTAGTTTTTAAAAAATATAAGTTTTAAAAATGATGAATATTATTATTAGATTTTTTTAATTTTAAAGGTTCTTTCAATATTTACTGACGTGCTTGCTAAGTAAGATGACTAGGCTGAAACTATAGTTTTTATTTTTTCCCTACTATATATCTCCAACAACACATAAAGTGAATGGAATATGAATATATTAAGTTCATACTATTAGATAGTTTATACAAGTTCAAATTTTAATGTGAAAAATCTTTTTTTTCCCTCAAAGTTTGAGCGAATAAGACATCTAATTCCAAAAAGTAAATAAATATTAATTTGTTTAGTTATCTCTAATCTCAGATTATCTAAAAAGAAATATTACTAAAATACATATTTGATCGATTTGTTTATACAAATAAAAAAAATTAATAACTCGAATCGTAACCCAAAATTAAAGCAACCGATCCTTTTATCTTACTTGAACGATGTGGCACCCACGACTCCAAATCCTAGATCCGCCTTTGCTATCGACCCATATTAGCTATAAACTTAAAATAAATTCATTTTAATTATTTTTTAGGAGAATTGACATATACATCCAACCTCTATGTTGATTGACATATTTTTTACTCAATATTTCTTTTAGCAATTTAAACCTAAAAATAATGACATTATGTCTGTAATTTCGTGTCCAAACTGTCAAGGCATATTAAACAAAATATTCTCTCTTCAAATCATACCGATGATAAAATTATTTTTCCTTAATTCACGCTCTATTAGGCATACTTATAGTAGCGTAATATTGAGAGGAGAACTCAAAATTTTCACTTTTGTGTGTGTGATATATCGAGATATGTAAAATAATATTTTATAAAATAATTATCGATGTATTTTGAAAACAAATGAATTGAATAAATACTTATATATAAACTAACAAGTACAATTTTGTGTGAATGAAATCAGTATTGTGGCTTGTTTGTTTAAGTTTGATTGAATACATATTGAACAATTAGAATTTTTTTATTGGATATATATATGATTTGTTTTACCTTTTTTTTTTTCTGGGCATTCACATTCAAAATATACAAACACACAAAATATATAAGTGAGAGTTTGCTAATAATATAACATTATAAATTTAAAAAAGACTCTTACCTCTTAATGAAACCTATGCATGTAAAAGTTAACATTAACTCCTTATTTTTAGAAGAACTTTTTAAAAAATAGCTTTTCAGAAAAATATTTTCGAAAAAAAAAATTATTTGTTTTTGTTTAATTCATTTGAAAAGTGTTTTTTTATACACATATTGTTTTTGACTAATTTTTTTTTAAAAAATATTTTTGAGAGTTGAATTACGAAAAAAGATAAGTATCAATGCACTTTTAATATTAAGATTATCTTAAATATCTATTATTATATTTTTTATTAAATTTTTATTAAATTAAAATATACATATTCAAATTTTCAATCAATATTATACATAGACGAATAAAAAATAAATGAAATATTAACATGATTTAAATATGATTAAAAATATCAAGCAAAATAAATTTAAAAAATCATTTCACAAATTAAATCACTACATGCGAAAAACTCACCACAAAATAAATAAATATAAGAGATATATTGGTAAGTATATATATTAGGCGGAGATATTTTGGTCTTGAACTAAATAATTTTTTGCTTCAGCTTTTGCGTTTTTTAAGAAATAGAAATTTTTAGTTTCTTTTCAACAACAAAAAAATTGTTTCTGCTTCTATTTAAAAGCAGTTTTACTAATTAGCCAAACACCATGTTTTTTCAAAATAAGCAAGGTTTACTCAAAAAGAGGTGTTTTTGACCTTCTAATAGCAATGTCAAACATGCTCTAAGTTGTGTATTATCGAATAAAATAAATTGAGTATACTAACAAAAATATTTAATTACATTTATCATTAATGTGAAGTTGAGTTTTCTCCTTTTTGGCTTGTTCAACCTCCTTCCACTTCATAATGAGCAACGCAAAGGACAACTTCAGTGTTGCCGATCTCAGTGCTGCTTTGAATGCGGGGGACCGAGCAGACCTTGTCAATGTACTCAAAAATAAACTTCTGAGGGAGATTCAGACTCAACATGACGACTTGGAGGCAAAGTTTTTTGAAGAGAGAGCTGCACTTGAAGCCAAATACCAGAAGTTTTATCAACCATTATACACAAAGAGATTTGAAATTGTGAATGGGGTTATTGAAGAGACCTATTTTGTGATTTCTTCTTGGATTTGGATAATTCAAATTTTTCATGAGGTTTTATTTGACGAGTCAAAAAAAAGAAAAAGTTGAGTTTTCTCTTTCAATAGATAAGATTTTATTAACGGAAAATGCTATTATTAAAATTGTATATGCTATTCATATATTCCCTCAATTCCATATTAACTGAATTTTTGAACCTTTTTCATTGTTTAAAATAATTGAATTGTTCAAAATTCAAAGTTAAGATGAATGTTTGATTTTTGAACTTTTATATTTTTTAGGAGATAAATTACATTACTTACAAAGTTATATTTATAATTTGACAATAATGAAAATTATGTCCTTAAATGTTTTTCTTAATATGTGTGCATTTTCTTTAAATATTTTTCTTAATATGTGTGCATTGTCTCACAAATTCAGTTAATATGGAATAGAGATAATATTATTTTATTTTTTTGTGTGTATTAAAAATGATACAATTTAACTAATTATTTAAATGATATTTGTTTTTAAATATTATAAAAATGATATAATTAATTATAATATGTTATTTAAATGGTGCATGTTTATTTGTAAATATACAATAAGTGAGATTTGATTATTCAGCGATCTTCAAATTATATTAATTAATATCCACTCGATTACCTTCTAAAGTTAATGAAGCAAGATCTTATGTTTATGGACAAAATATTTTTACCTTTATAGTAAGCAACTCTTATATAAAAAAAATTAATTTGCATAGAGCTCAGTTGGGCTCGGCTCACATGTAGTTAATTTGGTTCGATTTGGCTTTGCACGAGCTTCAAAAGAAAGAGAGATCGAGTCACTTAGTAGAGAATTAAATCCGAAAGTGAAAAAGATTATGAAAATTTTCTCATGGGGCAATTTGGAAACAAATTCTCAAATTAATCTATTCGATCCCTTGAAAGTTGTATAATTTCATGTGTGAAGCATAGTGAGAGTGACATAGATCTTCTTTTTCTCGTTTAGATGATCGTGTAATGTTAGTGAAAAAACTTACAAGATAATAAAAAATACAAGATTACAATTGAAAATAACAATGAAGAAATAAATCTCTTCAGGCTAAGGCGCAGATATCTCGCTCTCTTTAAGGAGATTCAAGTCCACTGCAGCAAATGTTTTTCACTGGTCCAGTAGTAGTCCTCTTGATTTATCCCCTCCAGGATACAACAACCTTCACAAAGTATAACTCAACAACTCTGGACAAGAGTTGAGTCCAAAGCTCCACAAAAAAGAACACCTTCCTTCAACTAATAAGAACTCTCTTTTTGACAAACTTTATGCTCTCTATATTTTTCTTGTGTGTTGTGTCTCCCAAACCAAATGAATACCATCACTATTTATAGTAGAAGAAGTCTTCCTAGAAATAAATAGGAAGATAATGAAATGGTAAATAGTGAAGATAAATGACCTTAGGAGTTCCATAGGTTATAAGGTATAATGGAGGAAGAATAATGAAGAATGAATGGCAAAGGCCACCAACGGATAAGAGTTCTAACAAGAAATGTTGTAACATAACAAACAATTACTCCAAATGGGGTAATGCAGCAAATAAGTGCCACCAACGGTCAATGTCAGAAATGTCAAGTAATGGGCAATTATGCCTCAAAACATTGATGCCAAAATACAATCAAAGTGGCCACTAACATTCTGATAGGAATAGCTGCAAGAGGAATGGGAAATATGCACCTTAACCATTATTTACTAATATTAAAATGCTCCCAAACCAACAATCCTCCACTCATTATAACATTAACCAAGAGAGTCTATCAGCTAAAGGAAGACTACTATGCATAATGAAGGTGTGCTCTGCATTGAACCTCCACTTAGTGAAACAGTAACTCTTACTCTAGAGTCATAGTGGTCCAGACTTGAACTATGACTGCTTAAGGGAAATAAAATATCATTGTCTACACATAATAATCAAGGTGTTGACATGAGCTTTAAAAGCCAGCATGCAGAGACGAATCCAGGATTTCAAGAAAACGAGTGCATCATTGCTCTAAAGATAAGATCAAAAAATTTATAATAACAATAACTAAGCGAGCAATACATAAAAATTACATTATCACAAAACTTTCAGAATTTAGCTTTTTTTTTTTAAAATGAAAAACGTGTTTTTAGTTAAGAAAAATAAATTGAAGCGAATTGGTGCTATCTGGGATCAAACCTGCGACTTTTGTGTTGAAATCTTGCAGTCATACCAGTGAACCATCCAACCATCTTGAGAACGGGTCAATAAGTTTTAATTTAATATATTCTTTAATAATTATAGAAGTAATATATCGAATTTAGTCGGATGACCACGGGTTTGGGTGACCCAAAATTGATACATAAATTTGCCCCTGCCAGCACGTTATGGCCATGTGCTATCTCAGTTTCATGAGTGCATTTGAGAATAAGCCTAACTCTCATACGAAGCGACCTACTTCCACACATTACATAGGTGAAATCTATCGAGAGTGCTCCTGTAAGTTTAACAATCCACCTACAGGCTCCATATATTCATTAAGAGTTTTATCAACTCAACCTTCACAAACTACAGAAAACAATGCACTCACATCATAGGGAGGAAATAAAAGGATGGTGCATTTTTCACAACGAGTCATCATATGATTAGTTGTTCCCTTTGAACCTGGTTATAGGATCTCTAGTCCCCAGGTTGGGTTTCCTCATATTATGACTCTCAAGGATTTATAGGCTTCAATCCCATCCCCCCTTGATATGCTCCAGACCTTTTCTCTCATTAAGGCCTTAGTAAGAGGATTTGCAAGGTTATCACAAGATTTGACATAATCAACATTAATGGTACCATTTGTCAAGTACGATCTTACATTACTATGTTTCCTCCTTATAGGTCTGGATTTACCGTTGTAATAACGGTTTTGAACTCTACCAATCGCAGTGGTGCTATCGCAATGTATTAAAGTAGGAGGAATTGGTTTTTCAAAATAAGGTATTTGAAACAGTAAATCTCTTAATCAATTCGCTTCCTCACTAGCTGAAGCTAAAGCAATTAGTTCAGCCTCCATGGTAGAGTTAGCAATTATAGTTTACTTTTTTGATCTCCAAAAAATAGCACCACCACCTAAAGTAAAGACATAACCAGTGGTAGAACACGAATCACCTGATAAAGTGTTCCAATCTACATCACAAAAGCCTTCAAGTACATCAGGATATTTTTCATAGAACAAACCACAATTTTTCATTCCAATTAAATATCTCATAACTCTTGTTATAGTGTGCCAATGTTCATTAACTGGCATTCTTGTAAATCTGCCAAGTATTCCTAATACATATGCAATATCAGGCCTAGTGCAATCAGTCACATATCTCAAACTTCCAATTATGCTAGCATATTCCTTTTGATTTATTACATCATTTTCACTTTCAACAGGAAATAAGTGAACACTTGAATCAAAAGGAGTAGCAACATGCTTGCAATCAAGAAAGTTAGAATTTTTCAGAATTTTCTCATCATAATGTGACTGGTCAAGGAAAATTGCATCTCATGTTCTTGTTATTTTAATTCCAAGAATAAAATTTATCTCACCAAGATCTTTCATATCAAAATGGCTTCTAAGAATATTTTTAGCTTTATCAATAACATTCATGTTAGAGCAAAAGATCAATAAACATTAACATATATGCAAATAATCACATGTGAATTATTCCAAGACTTATGATAAATACACTTATCACACTCATTTGTTTTAAAACCATTTTCAATCATGCAGGAATCAAATTTTTTATGCCATTGCTTTGGTGCCTGTTTCAAGCCATATAGGGATTTAGTAAGTTTACACACTTTGCTTTCTTGGCCTGCTTCAACAAAAGACTCGGGTTGTTCCATATAAATTTCCGCATTTAGGTCTCCATTTAAAAAAATAGTTTTTACATCCATTTGACGAATTTGCAAATCAAAAATTGTAGCCCTAGCAATTAAAAGTCTTATGGATGTAATTCTTGTTACCGGTGAAAAAGTATAAAAAAATTCTAGGTCTTCTAGTTGTTTAAAACCTTTTGCAACTAGTCTAGCCTTATATTTATCGATAGATCCAGCTAGTTTCAACTTTTTTCGTAAGACCCATTTGCAACCAATAGTTTTACAACCCTGTGGTAAATCAACTAACTTCCAAATTTTATTAGAAATCAGTGATTCCATTTCATCATTTACAGCCTATTTCCAAAATATAGAATCATATGAAGATAATGTTTCTTTCAAAGTGAAAGGGTCATCTCAAACATTAAACACATAAAAATCAGGACCAAAATCTTTTTCTGCTCTAGTTCGTTTACTTCTTCTTCACTCAAAATCATCAATTTCTTTATTTTTTAAAGTAGAAGTAGAAGAACTAGGTAGTGACAAAATATTTTGTTCAATCTTTTGACCCCCACTATTTTTAGAATCAAAAGGGAATTTATTTTCATGAAAAAAAGCATCACCCGATTCTATCACAATATTATCTTCAAGATTAAAAAATCTATAGGTTGTACTATTTGAAGCATAACCAAGAAAAGTACAAGTAGTAACTTTCTTACCCAATTTTGTAATCTTGGGATTAGCCTCAAAGGTCAGACAACCCCAAACTCTTAGATATCCCAAACTTGGCTAGTAACCTTTTCACAATTCAAAAGGTGTCAATTTAGACTTTTTATGAGGCACACGATTCAATACATAACAAGCAGTTAAAATAGCTTAATCCAAAAATTTAAAGGTGCATGTGACTCTTCTATTTTTCCTTTCCGCTACTCCATTAGATGAAGGTGAGTAAGGAGGAGTAGGTTCATGAATTATTCCCAATGATCTAACAGAAGAATTAAACTCATTTGACTCATATTCATGGCCTCTATCACTTCTAATTCTTTTTATTTTTCTTCCAAACTGATTTTCAACCTCATGGAGATAAGTTTTGAAATTTTCAAAAGCATCACTTTTATATTCATCAAGTAAACATATGTAAACTTAGAAAAATCATCAATAAAAGTGATAAAATATCTATTACCTCCACGATTTAAAATTTCACCAAGTTCACAAATATCAGTATGAACTAATAATTCTAACAAATCAGTTTTTCTTTCAACTTGAAAATGAGGCCTTTTAGTGATTTTGGCTTTACAACAAGCTTAACACTTTTCAAAATTCTTTTTAATCATTGGGATTAATCCTAAACTACTCATGATTCCAACATAACGATCATAAATATGACACAAACGAGCATGCAAAAATTAGTAGAAGAAAGCATATAAACAGAAGTAGAAACTTTATTCATTTCAACATTCAGTTTGAACATCTCATCACAAGCATACTCCTTTCCCACAAAAATACCCTTCTTTATAATTACATATTGTTCAAATTCAATAATCTATTTAAAACCTACTTTATTAAGAAGAAAACTAGACATCAAATTTTTCCTCATAGAAGGAGTATAAAGTACATCTTTCAAAGTTAATACCCTTCCAGAAGTAAAACACAATTCGACATCTCCTGTTCCAAGCACTTGAGTAGTATGTGAATCACCAAGCATATTGGTTTTGGGCTTCTCAAAATGAGTATATTTTTTAAACCAGTCTTTATCATAACAGACATGACGGTTTGCACCAGAATCAGCCCACCATCCATCAATATTCTCAACCATGTTTATGTCGGTATTCACCGCCACAAAAGATTCTTCTGTAATGTTTGCCTGAGGGTTAGGACCACGTTTTCAAAATCTACAAAATCAAGCAATATACCCACTCTTGCCACAAACAAAGCACGGTCCGTTATCTTAAATTTGTTGATTTTGTGCTTGGTTATTTTTACAATTATTTTTCTTGGTAGATCTACCATTATTTTTCTTGAACTTTTTCTTCTTAGGCTTCAAAGAAGTATTTTTGTGAGTTTCAGAAGTAGCATTTTTTGAAGTAATTAAATTTACCTTCGTTGTGCTGTTGTTCTCTTCTGTTTGTAAAAGTGCATCTTGGCCTCTTGCCTCTTCTTTCTTGCAGATTTTCATTATCAAGGTTTCAAGGGAGGTTTCCTTTTGTTTGTGCCGCATAGTTTTTTGAAATTTCTTCCAAGATGGTGGATGTTTATCTACTATGCCACAAACAATAAGGTTATCTCCAATTTTAACCTCCTCGGACCTAAGCTCTCCAACAATCATTATAAAGTCTTGAGCTTGGTCTACCACTGATTTATTGTCCATCATTTGGAAATGAAAAAATCTACTAGCAGCATATTTTTTCACTCCCGCCTCCTTGGTATCATACTTAATCTACAATGCTTTCCAAATTTTCTTTGCAATAGAGTAAGTTCTATCATAATAATCATAAAAATTATCAGATAGATAATAAGAAGATAATATCGACACTTATAGGAGTCACCATCATACTTTTCCACTTTCTCATGATGAGAAATAAGTTCATCATCATCCATGAAGGTGTTATCAACTTTATTAGGATTCTTTTCAGTTAACACATAAGAAACATTTAGAAGACTTAAGTAGAAAACTACTTTACCCTTCCATCTTTTGAAATGGTTACCATTGAACCGATTGTTAAGGTCTCCCATCTTGACATCCGCGATATTTTCAATTGTAGTTATTCTGAATCTCCTTAAAATTGTTAGTGAAAAAACTTACAAGATAACAAAAAATACAAGATTACAATTGAAAATAACAATGAAGAAGTAAATCTGTTTAGGCTGAGGCGTGAATATCTCGCTCTTTTTAAGGAGATTCGAGCCCACTGCAGCAAATGTTTTTCACTGGTCCAGCAGTAGTCCTCTTGACTTGTCCCCTCCAGGATACAACAACCTTCACAAAGTATAACTTAACTACTCTGGACAAGAGTTGAGTCCAAAGCTCCACAAAAAAGAACACCTCCCTTCAACTAATAAGAACTCTCTTTTTGACAAACTTTATGCTCTCTATATTTTTCTTGTGTGTTGTGTCTCCCAAACCAAATGAATACCATCATTATTTATAGTAAAAGAAGTCTTCCTAGAAATAAATAGGAAGATAATCGAATGGTAAATAGTGAAGATAAATGGCCTTAAGAGTTACATAGGTTATAAGGTATAATGGAAGAAGAATAATGAAGAATGAATGGCAAAGGCTACCAACGGCTAAGAGTGCTAACAAGAAATGTTGTAACATAACAAACAATAACTCCAAATGGAGTAATGCAACAAATAAGTGCCACCAACGGTCAATGTTAGAAACGTCAAGTAATGGGCAATTAAGCCTCAAAAAAAAAAAAAAAAAAACAATCAAAGTGGCCACTAACATTCTGATAGGAATAGCTGCAAGAGGAATGGGAAATATGCACCTTAACCATTATTTACTAATATTAAAATGCTCCCAAACCAACATGCAATAATTATTTTAAATTTTAAATTTATTTTTAATTTTACTTAAGTTAGTAAATATCAATTCAATAATTATTATTTTTTATACTTATTTATAATTTTTTTTATTTTTAAAATAAATTCGATGCAATTACTTTTTATAACATTGTTACTTAAGATATTTTAAATTTAAAAGTTCAAATAAAAAAATTAAACATTGTTTAATTCTTTTGAATTTGTTGTTGCTTTATTTTAATTATATTTGCCTTAAGAATTTATTCTATGTTCAATATTTAGTTTTAATTTTGATTAATATTATACTTATATAGTACAGTGGATACAAAATTACGAAGCAGCAACAGAGACACATTCAGCTGCTAATGCACAGATACAATAACTGTGAACAATAAGCTCAACACACATTGAGGGTGTGTTTGGTATGTAGGAAAATATTAGAAAATGTTTTGTTTGAAAATAAGTTATTTTTTAAATTTTGTTCGGATGGTTGTTAAGTATTATTTCATAATGTATAATATCATATTGTATTGTATTGTACTGTACTATATCGTAGTGTATTATTTTAAACATACAATATTTCAATGAATTATATCATATTCTTCTCCATCATTATATAATATCATACATCAGGAATTTGAATGAGAAACCCACCAGAAAAGTAGAGTACAAGGTATAGAGATACTATAAAAAGGTAGGGTAAATGATAAATATGATTATTAAATAATAAATAAAGACAAAATGAGAAGAAAGTATTAAGGTAATGACACAATCACATCAAATCGATCATTTCATAAAATGAGACTTTTCATCATTACCTAACTATGAATTTAAGCAATACAATATAATAAAATTTAAGTAACAATCAAAACAAACATTGTATTTAAAGTAGTTATACAATACAATACAACGGGTAACAACCATCCAAACAAGGTGAAGAAGTTGAATGACTTCAAAACATTTCAGAAGACATTCCATTCTGGTCGAACCTATGAGATCTATATGCATACATTGTAATAGTCAAACAATAAAAGGTAGGCAGGAAGCGTTATGTGCAACAGAAAATTTCGTCACATATAATGAAGACATATAATATCATGAAATGCCTACTCTCTAGTGGAATTATCACTATACTATATAAAGTCTAGAGATAATGTGTCGGATCCACTTACAAAAGGCCTAGCTAGAGAGACAGTTGAAAAATCATCTAAGAAAATGGATTTAGTGGTAACTCTACCTAGCAGAGTGGAGATCTCAAGAGCTAGGTTCAAGGAGATTAAACAAAGTTATGAATCACAGTTCAACATTATCAAATAACTCAATTCATTCTTGTGATGAAGACAATATTTAGTAACAAGGATAAAAATTAAGACTTTATAACGAGTTAAAGAAGCTTTAATTTTTTTAGTGATTTCTAGGTTTGACAGATTTGACAAAATAATATATCTATGCGATAACACGGTTAGGAATCACCTATGTGAGTATGAAGTGTAAGGCGCTTCAAAGATGACAATTGCAAAAACTCATTCTCTATACACTCATGAAACTGGGAGGTATTATCATGACTGAAGCGAACACAACCGTAAGAATCATAGATGGTAAATGATTGATTTTTTGACATCATGTGGTCGTCTAGGTATACACCAAAGTTTGACGGTTCAAAGATATCAAATCTATCAATTGACCGAGTATATCCGACATATATTCACTATGAAAAGTTTAAAGGAAAACCTACTTATCCAGATGCAATTAATCCTTCTATGTAAAATACACACTTGACTGTTTCTTTTGCTTAGAGTCATTCTCCATTCTTGCAGGGGATTGTTGGATTTTATAAGGTGTGAATGAAAAATGAAGGGCTGTGACTTTTCTGAAAGGTTGTGACTTTTCTGAAGGGTTGTGACTTTTCCAAAGGATTGTATTAACCTTTCCGATAAGGCACAATAAACACATGTTCATATTACCCTTTGGTGTTTATAAATAAATGAGTTTTCTCTCATTTTTCACAACAATTTTTCTAAACTACTTGATCTTCTGCTCAAATAAATTATAGTATTATTTATAACTACCACTGAGTGGTTCGCTGACACTGCTATTAAAGATTCATCATATGCAAGTATGGGAATTTTACTTATTTTGTGAAACCCTAGTTAAGTTGGTGATGCAAGTTTTTTTATATTCATCTAAAGTATCTCATATTCATTGCCCAAATTTTCAAGTCAACCTCGAGTCATATATGTATACTTTTCACCAATCAATGGAGGAGCTAGGATTTTTAATAAAGGGTTTAAATCTGAAGAACTGAACATACGAACTAATCGATGGCGGTTCAACATCTATCAAATATACATTAAAAATAATTTTAATCATATATAAATAGTAATATTTTCCATCGAAGGGGGTTCGGATGAACCCTCTAACAGAAGGCTGGCTCTACCCCTGTCACCAATGAATAACTCTATCCACTGAGGTCATTTAGACAGACTCTACTCAATTTTTAATTTTCAAGTTGAGGTTTCAAATATGTGAAATTATTTATTGTTAGAGAGAATATATTTGTCCTTCATTGATTGTATAAAAGCTTATATACACCAATTGCATTAGGTTTTTTCTAGAGGTTTATTGTACTTTGCTAACTTTACGTTAGATAGAGTTTGATTTTTTGGGTGATAGTGGATTACATAGGTCCTTCTTACTATCACTTTATACTCATATGTCTCGTATTATAGTTGTCATGTCTGTTTTTCGAAAGTCAGTTTAACTAATCTTTAATGATAAATTAGATTAGATTGACATAATATTTTAAAATTATAATTCAAATATTCAAAAACTACGTACATGAAAAGTATTATAAGTTGCACGTATTCTCATATCAATAAGATAGTAAAAGTGGACAGAGGCAGCATTTGAAAAAAAAAAAATCTTTGTGAGTAAAATTGAATTTGTCTAAATACTTGGACCAACTTTTAAATTTGAAATTTTTTAAAGACAAAATTTTAAAATATACTTAAAATATATGGTCAAACAAATATTTTGAGACATATTTTCAAAATATGATCTTAAATTTATTATTTAACTTATTTTAGCCTAAAAATAAATGCTTACCATTATTTTTATTTTACTGATACATTATAAAAGTGCATAAAAATTGTCTTGGCTTCGTCTTCATAGCCTAGTATTCTCTCAAAATGCAAAAGGGAAAACATCAATAGCTTAACGATATCACCATTTATCGAAAAAGCGAAGCTCTAGACTTGATTAACAAATATCCTCACGAAGTTTTACACTAAAATATCTCATTTCTTCCAACTAAATTAAGAAGTTATAGAAACTAGCGTATATTCCAAACGCTGGAGATTCCTTTGAAAATTCTTGTCTTGACTTTTCTGGATCTACACCAAATCAACTATCACCGTGCTAGAAGTGTTGCCATTGTAGACAAGGTTTTTCCATCACTCTCTTTAAATGTCAATTTTTTTTCACTTGCATCACACCCCACATACTTGTCGGTTCTCCAATTACATGCTCCGATGAATTGAGATTTTGAAAAATGAAAAAAATAAAACTTGAAGGAATTTCACTTTCTGGTGATTGACCACTGTAACAAGTTTGTCCGGATGGTTTTTTGTATCGAATTCAAGAGAGAAAGTTGTTCGAAAAGGCGTTAGACCAAAAGGAAACATATTCCAAGGGAGATTTCTTTCATTTGTGGAGTTGAATGAATACATGCTAATAGATGGTCTACCCTTTAAATGTTGCATTGATGTTAAGACCCCTAAAATTCAGAGCTTGATTAATGGGCAAGAATACCCTAGTTGAAATCCTCGAAAATTACGAGGAGTTGGAGAAATTGACCCTTTGCCATCGTACCTACATGCCAATCGATGTGAGCATTCGTCACCAGAAACACAAGTTATTAAAGATTTCTCAAATGCATGAACAAAAAATTTGCCTAATTTATGGAAGCCTAGATATCTAAAAACACCAATTTATCTAGGCTTTCATAAATTAGGCAAAATTTTTGTTCAAACATATGAGAAATCTCTAGCAACTTGAGATTTGATTAATACTCACATTAATTGACATATAGGAGCAATGGTGAAGGGTCAGTTTCTCCAATAAGTCACAATCATTAAGGATTTCGATTAGAGTATTCTCAACCAATAATTGATTAACCTTTGAGTTTTAGGGTTTTAACATTGACACAACCTTTAAATGGGTAAACTATCTTTTAGTACATATTAGTTTAACTCCACAAATTAAATAAATTTTCCTTGAAATATGTTTCCTTTTGGTATAACGCTCTTCCTATCAACTTGCTCTCCTGAATTTGATATTAAAAACCATGTGGACAAATTCATTATAGTGGTTCTATCACAAGAAAGTGAAATCCTTCAAATCTTTTTTCATTTTTCAAAAACTCAATCCACTGGAGCATGTAATCGAAGCACACCCAAGTTAGTGGAGTGATGCAAGTGAAAAAATATGACATTAAAAGAGAGTGATGAAAGATCATTGTCTACAATGGCGAAACTTATAGCACAAAGATTGTTGATCAGGTATAAATCCAAATAAAGCCAAGACAGGGATTTCCAAAGAAATCTTTAGCATTTGGGATATACGCTAGTTGCTACAGTTTCTTTAATTAGAAGAAATGAGATTATTGAGTGTAAAGCTTCATCTAAAAAATTGCTAATCAAGTCTAGAGCTTCACTTTCTCCATTAGTGACAATATCGTTAAGTTTTTCATGTTTCTTTTTTGCATTCTGAGAGAATGTTGGGCTTTGATAACTCAAGTAGGTTGCACTGGTAAATATGGGTCATTTATTATTGAAATTTTTTTGTTGGTTCTTTAAATTTATGTTTTCCCCTCAAACGAATTTGTGTTTAATTTTTGCTTCTCGTATTTTTTTTATACATGTTGTCATTTAAACAAGCATAGACATATATTTAGCTAGAAGTTTTTTTGTAGCAATAGTTAAATTATTCACCTACAAATATTAAATCCTCGCTATTTAAATATTGCATATTTTGTGATAAATTATGTTGTCACTAAGTTACATGTTGATTAGAGATAATAAAATGATCGTCACTAATTGCTTATATTAATAGTGACAAAAACTAAAGTCACAATTAAATATAAATTTTGTGGCTAAAGCTTACAACATTTAACTACAAACTCTAATTTGTCGCTATTGCTATAAATAAAATTGTGATGAAATTTTTTCATGTCCAAAATTATAACTAAGTTAAAGACAAATAATAATTTGTTACAAATTGAATACATTATTAGCGATAAAATAATGTGTCACAGATAACTTAAAATTTTCACTAACAATACTTAATAAATAACATCATATTATTTTTGGTGGGAAATTTTAGTGGACAAACTTTGCTATGAAATTATGTGTGTTGTCACTGTAAGTATGTTGCTCATGCATTTAAATACAAAATATAATTTTTGTCACGAAAAGTGAATAATTAGTGATGAATTTTGTGTCGTACATAAAAAACTTGTAGCTAAATATCACATTTGTTGTAGTGCACTACAACAAATGTGATCTTTAACTACGAAATTATTAGCTACAATAGAAAATTTGTCACTAATTGTTCACTTTCCATGACAAAAATTACATTTCGTATGAAATTGTCTTTCCACATTTAGGGATGACTAATTGACGAAATTTTTTTCGTCACATAAATCTATCGTGACGAAATATGATTCGCAACAAACCTGACTTTGTATCTATCTATTGTTCCATTTGCCTTCAACTTGGTCTTTAACACCCATTTTGAACCAACTAAGTTATACTAGCAGATTTAGGCTTCAATATCTAGTTCTTGTTGGTATGTAAAACATTGATTTCCTAATGCACACAGTTGCAAGCCAATGAGGTGACCTTGGGGCTTTCTTAGTAGTTTTTAGTTCCCTCAAATTTTCTTCTTTATTGTTAGCAACATGTGACAGGCGATGTTCCTTAGTCTTGTGTTTGGTGATCATATGATGCCCTTGTGGTGTAGGAGATGTATCAACTGAAACAACTGATTGTAATGTAGGATTTTCAAATTACTGGTTCTTTGTCAGATTCCACCTTAAGAGGTCTACTTCTTAATGTATTCCTTGTGGACTAGTCACAGAGAAAGTGAGATTTTATGGACCACCACTATCTAAAACCGCATGTACAACCTGTTGCGCACTACCACTAACTGATCTTGAACCTACTACCTGAGTCTTATCATTATTGTTTGGACTTGCTCTTTTAACTTGTTTCTCGTGACCATTATATGATCATGCATCTGAGGGGTCAATATCACTATCATCATCAAGAGGTATAAGGTTTGTTTTAGTAACATTTTTACTAGTAGCTTGTGTACCATCAACTTGTACTTCCCTTGAATATGGATCATCATGTGTTTGCGGTTTGGAAAAAAAATTCAACAAAAGTAGCAAGATGAGGTAAGACATCAATGTTAGTCTAATCTTGACTTGGAGGCACAAAAGGTAATATGTTTTCATCAAATACAACATGTCTAAACACATACACTCTCCTTGTTGATGGATGATAGCATTGTGCAAGTTGTTATATCCTATGAAAACACAAGGGTAGGTCTTTACTATTCTTGATATAGAGAAAACACCTACAACCAAAGACTTTTAGGCTATTGTAATTAGGCTACTCACCATATAACTTAACAAATGGAGTCATCATTTTTAGGACTGATGAGGATAGTCTATTAATAAGAAAAACTGCAGTGAGAAATGTCTCAACCCATAGAAACAAAGGAAGGTTTGCATGAAGTAGGAGAGTTAATCCAGTTTCAACAATATGTCTAGTTTTCTTTCTGAAACTCCATTTTTTTCTGGTGTGTTAGGACATGAAATATGCCTAACATTATCATAATCTTTCAGATATTCAATGAAGTTTGTTTTGATGAACTCACCACCTCCATCACACTAGAATTTCTTAATCTCTTAAGAAAACTAGTTTCCCACTATTTTCTTAAATTTTACAAATACTTTAAAAAAATCATACTTCCTTTTCAATGGATAAAGTCAAGTATACCTTGTGTGATCATCTAAAAATATTATATAATCACAATGAATTTTTAATAAAGGTTCCTTCTCAATTTTATTTCTTAAGCCATATAAAAGTTTACAACTTTTGCCCAACTGACAACTACAACAAACATGGGCATTTTATTACAACTACTAACATTGATGCAACTATTATTACTCAAAACTTTTAATGACTTCAAACCAAGATGTCCTAATCTAGTATGTAACATGTTGTCTTTCAAAGCATAAAGTTCACTCATCTTAGATCCATAGGTTAGTAGTGTCCTTGTCTTCTTGTCCTTTATAAAAAATTTAATTTCATCAAATTCAAGAGTGCAACAATGATCCTTTGTAAGTTTACTAACTGATAGTAGATTCTTATTAATCTTAAGAACTACAAGAACTTCTTGTAATTTTAGGCTTGATCTAGTTGTATTCCCAGCATGTGTTATGTCTATTTGTGATCCATTTCGAACAATGATTTTATATGGTACATTGTAGTGTTTAAGATCAAATAGAATACATGAGTTATCTTTCATACGACTACTTGCTCCTGAGTCTACATACAAAGTATCATCAATAACATATCTATTCAGTAAATTAACAACAACTAATGTTTTTGGCAGTTTATCTGCAAGTTGATAAGAGTAGTCCCACCTTTAAAAATACTTAAGAGCAATATGATTATTCCTACCACAGATTTGACATGACTCAATACTATTCCTTTTCTTGTTTCCACTTAAGAAACTTTGATTGTTATGAGACTCTGTTCCATATTAGTCGTTTCGAGAACGTGCTCCTTGTCCAGCAGGTTTGAAGCCTCTTCCTCTGGAGTTGAAGTTGTTGTTTCCTCTTATCTAAGAGTAGTTTCCTCTTCCCCGGCTCTTTTGTACAAAGAATGTCATGTTATAGTTCTGTTGTGGCACCTCTTCTTCATCCTCCCTCATATGAAAACCCCTGAGACCATTAACAAATTGGTAAAGAGTGGGATATGGTGCCTTACCTAGCATGATAGTCCTGAGGGTCTTCTATTTGAGACTTAAACCTTTGGCAAAATTGATTACTCTTTATCCACAGGTTTGTGAATGGCTGGAAGGTTATCACATATGCCTTCGAATTCTGTAATGTATTAATCAATCTTTTTGGTTCTTAGCCTACACTTTACAATTGTTGTTTAAGTTGAAACTCCTTATCTATTGGTGCTTGAAGATAAGCTGCTTCAAAGAATTTCCATATCTCCTTGGAAGTTGATCAGCCCACAATCGAGTATATACTTTCTTTTGTCAAGGTGCCTAAGATCCAACTTCTTAGCAACACATCTTTCTCCTCCCTGTCATCAATGTTACCACTCTTCTGCATCCTTCTCAATTGCTACATCTTTCTCAGCAGTTTTTTAAATGGAACAACTACCTCTAGTTGGTTCATTCTTAGTGATAAGATAAGTTTGTGTCATCACCTGAATCAACTGCATCATTTGTGTCCTTCATATGAGATAGTTTGTTGGCTTAAAGTTTAATGAAAGATGAGGCAATGAGATGATGAAGGGAAGAGGTGGAAAGAATAATGGTAGAGGGGTCATTACAGTGTGAACGTATGGTTACTTTAGATTTAATACTTAGCGAGTGGAAGAGCTTATGAGCTCTGATACCATGTTGAAATCTCATGTAAAGAATAAGAGAAATCAAGGGTTGTTTTGATGATTAAAATTGTTGAGTACATGTTCCTTATATAGGAGTGATTGTAGAGTCCTATGTTTGCTATACTTAGAGTTCTGTTACAATACAAATTTACAAGAGTAGTTAGTGGTTGACTACTACTACTACTACAATAATACTACCTACAAGGCTACAACTATAACTTATCCTAGTCGACTACTACTAATACAAGACATAGTAGCCTAGTCGACATAGTAGCCTAGTCGACATTTAGTAGCCTAGTGTGACTCTAACTCTCAGCAATTAACAGTTGTACACGTTGGTCGTATGATGTTGTTCAACCCATTCCATATCTTCAGCTTCCCGTATCTTCAACACTTGGTCATACCAGGTTTCTCAACTTGTTCCATATCTTCAGTTTCTCTTATTTTCAAAACATAGTACCAATGAGTTTTCTTTATATTCTTGTTTTTAGGTGGATCCCACTAATAATAGCGACGTTATGAGTTTGGAAACACATAATTAGTTCTATCCATGCTTGTATATCATACATATTTATATATAAGATCTAAAGTACTGAGTTCTACTGAACGTATGGTTAAATTTGTCACTCATCTTGCACCAAATTCTTATGCTAACTTTAAATATCGAATGATAGGGGAAAACTGGGAAAATATGCGGAGGAAGTACAAAAGTAAGCTATCAAGATCATAGGCATGATCACTGAAAGTCTAGGACTTAGTCCAACATATCGAAGCCAAAATGTGAAAGATGGAATAAATGTAATTGTTGTCAATTGTTATCCTCCATGCCCACAACCAAGCCTTGCACTTAGACTTCCACCACATTCAAACTACAGTATCTTTACAATCACCCTTCAAAGCTCAAATGGACTAGAAATTTTGGACATACAAAACAATGAATGAAGGGTCTTACAAGTTCATGTAGGTGGCCATCTTGAAGTACTAAGTAATAGCTTGTACAAATTAAAAGTGTGGTAGATAGGGTGACATTGACCTCTTATAAAACAAGAATTTCAGTTTCTGATTTGCATAGTTTGGGAATGGATGAGAAAATGAAGACAACTAAAGAACTAATAGTGGATGATGAACATCCAAAGAGGTATAAAGAAGTAGCTTTTCAGATTTATTCAAATTTCTACATGAGAATGATATTGGACAAGGTAGTAGCTTCCTCATGACACTTAAGAAAAACTATATGTTGGCTTAAATATGGAATAAAAAGGAAACAAAGCAATGTGTTGTATAATGACTAATGAATTTAGTTTTTTTGAACAACATTTTTACCTTACAATCAAATACTATTCATACAATTACAACTAGATAACATAAGCTATGGGGAGGGTCAGATAGGGGAAAAGAGGCAGAAATCACAAAACGGCCATGAGAGTCATTACATCAATTCAATGCACGTGTCTTGAAACCACATATACAAATTCAACTGTATCATTTTACTGGTAACCAGTGAGATTTGAATCTTGTATAATGATAACCAATATTTAGTATACAGTACTCCCAGTCTTCTTCTGATTTATTTAGATGTACATCTATTTGATGTGCTCACCAAACATTTGTTTGCTATCAGACTTGACATATAACTAGTCCACCTTTCCACTTCTTGATTTATGTCACGATCCAAAAATGGACATGATGACACTCATCTTATCTCACAAAAACAATTCAGCCTAAAACCCAACTAATACAATAAATGTAGAATTAAAACAAGAAAAAGAGACTAACACCATCTAATAATGTTGAAATCAAAATCAACTCAAACACCACCCTATAATTTGGTTGTCACGTGTATAAGGCTCTCATTTTTCAAAGTGAAAAGAGAAATAAAGATAATTTAGGAGTTAATATCTCAAATGATCACTCAACTATGCACTCTTCTTTTCGAAAGTAACTCAACTTTCAATTTTAACTCAAAAATCACTTAACTATGCATTTTTCTTTCAAAAAGTCACTCAACGTTGAATTTACTCAACTATCCACTCTTTTCTCAGAACTCACTCAACCTATTTAATTGAAATTTGCTAATATAATTTTTTTATATAAAAAACAAAAATTTTAAAAAGTAAAAAATACCATGTGGTGATCCACCCACTTGACCCGACCCATTAAAAAAATATAATATTGATCCATTTTATTGACTCTTTCTCCTCCTCCTGCGTTTATTTTTTCCTGATTTTCCATTGTTGTTTTCATGGTGGTATTGAGGTATTCACCTTCTGGTTTTTCTTTATTTCTGTTTTTTCTGAATACCCATTTCAAATTTTTAAGTTTGTTTTAGCTCTAAGAATGAGGTAAGAGTAGTGAAAAAGATTCATTCTTTCTTGTTTTATTCATTGCTTCTTTGCTACTCTTACATTGCTTCAGATAGATCTACTAATGATTTCTAAGATCAGTGTTTAATCCTCCTTGGGGAATTTGAAGTTTCTTGTGCCCACCAAGTGTTTGTTAAAATGGGGCTATGGGTGCATTTGGTTCTAGCTTTTGTGTTGTCCTGTTTCTTGAGGCAAATGCTACTTTTATTCCTGCTGATAAATATTTGATTGCTTGTGGATCTTCCAAAAATGTAACCTTTCTTGGCCAGATTTTTGTTCCTGACACACACCATTCTTCAGTTGTTTTGGAAAGTGAAGAAAATTCTATTTCTGCTCGAGAACTAGAAAGAAAAAAACGCACGTGAGAAGGAAAAAGAGTCAATAAAATGGGACAATATTATATTTTTAGTGTTCGAGTCTGGTCATTAAATGGTTTAAATGAATATTTTTTTTAAAAAAAATAATTGGCTTTTAAATAAAAAACTTATATCAGCAAATCTTACTTAAAATATTAATTTAATAAGTTGAGTGACTTTATGAGAGAAGAGTGGATAGTTGAGTGATTTTTGAAATAAAATTTAAAGTTGAATGACTTTTTGAGAAAGAAGTGAATAGTTGAGCGACTTTTTGAGAAAAAAGTAAATAATTGAGTGACTTTCTGAGGGAAGAATGCATAATTGAGTGACCATCTGAAATATTAACTCGATAATTTGGATTCAACAAGCGTTAAACTGTCTTCTGAATCAGGACAATCTATGCTCCATCACCTAACCAACATAACAATTTAAAATAGTTTCACTTTGTCCATAATCTCAACAAACTTTATGTGTAATTCCCTTATGTAAGCTACTAACATTTTATATAATAAAGTTAGGTAATCTAATTACAAAGTTCCCTGTCTTGCGTGACACAAACTTAATATACATATATATTTATTTCTTCTAATTATGGCAAAGCTTCTACTGGTTTATGTCATAGTAATTCTTGCTCTTATATACTCAGGTTCAGCCACTAACTACATGGTAGGTGATAATTCTGGCTGGTATATTAGTACTGATCTTGATACATGGTTACTAGGCAAATGATTTCTCGTTAGGGATGTTCTTTGTAAGTATATCATCTTATCTCTAAATACACATATAGATCAAGACTTAAATTTTCCTCAAATCCTTAATTACAACTTACAACTATTGACTCATCTTGTTTTGCAGTGTTCCAGTTTTCGACGTATCATAGAGTGTATGAGGTAAGAAAGGAGAATTTTGATAGGTGCAACATAACAAATACAGTAAAATCGAGCAGTAAAGGCAACACAAGTTTCCCAATAACAGTGCCAGGGACAGTTACTTCATTTGCGGGAACAGGTTACATTGCCTTGGAGGGATGAAACTTCATGTAAATGTAGAAGATAATATTAACAAGATGGCTTCTCCAGCAGCACTGCCAGTACCTCAGGCCGGAGCCTCTCATTTTCCTACACATTCTTCTAAGACCAACAACCCTTCAACTATTGTTCCTTGTTTGACTAATTTGCCCAACCAAGTTAGTTTAGATTCTGTACTTGTCGCAACACTTGGGTTTCCCATTGATTCATTTATCAATATGTCCAACATTAGAACTAATACAACAGAGCTAGTATAGTTACTATTATGTGGATTGAAGATTGACAAGATTGAAAAATACGCCTCGTTTATCCTTAAGGTAAGAATAGGTTCCTTTCTCCAAAACCTTCCCCTCTGAAATAAAAGCAATGGAGTCTAAATTCCTGATAGTATTAAGTCGATGCGCTACAACCACTGTTGTTCTTCCAACCATTAGTTGATCCAATGCTTCCTGCACTAGTTGCTCTGACTGAACATCCAGAGCACTCGTTGCTTCGTCTAGAAGTAGTATACTTGGGTTACGTATTATTGCCCGTGCTATAGCAATTCTTTGCTTTTGCCCCCCTGAAATTGTCACACCTCTATCACCACATTCCGTCTCATATCCATTTTTAAGTGACCTACATGTACATGAAACATGTCGTATTAGTCTGTTTGGTCAAACTTCTAAAATTAAGTACAATTTTGTAATAACTAAAAAGCATATGTACTTACGAAATGAATTCATGTGCATTAGCAGCTTTTGCAGCTTCCACTACCTCATTTTCAGATGCATTAAGTTTGCCAAACAAAATGTTTTCACGGATAGTGCCTGAATATATCACTGGTTCTTGACTCACAAGGGCCATGTTCCTTCTATACCATCCTAAATCGAGTAATCGAATGTCCATCCCATCGATTTTCAGTGATCCTTTATCTGCATCGTAAAATCTTTGAATCAAGGCAATTACTGTTGATTTTCCGCATCCACTTTTCCCCACCAGTCCAATGCTAGTGCCTGCTTTCACCTCCAGGCTGAATTCGTGCAACACTATCCTGTCTGGCCGACTTGGATATGCAAAATCAATCTTTTTCATCTCTATTCGTCCCGTCATTTTGGTCCCCGTGCTGTTATTCTTTTCCTAATTTGTAAAACATGCTACAATATTAGCTCAAATGATGTGAATTGAAGTGAACATTTAAAAAGGATTTAGAGAAGGCCATTTGTCTTATCACCTCATGCGATCCTTCGATCAGTGATTTTCGATCAAGAATGGAAAAAATCGAAGCAACTACTGTTGATCCCTTGGCGAGATCAGAAGTCATGCTTCCAGCTTCAGCTATTACCTTTCCAGTACTGACTAATATAAAGAAAGTCTTGAAGACATCAGCAGCTGATATTTCTCCAGCATTAACTAACTTTCCGCCATACCAAAAGTCCAGGGCCCAACAAATGAATGTTAGGCCTTGTGCTGATCCTATACCGATACCAGCTAACCAAGATTTCTTCCTAGCCTCTTTCCTTGGCTCATCCTGTGCCTCATCAAAGATGTCAAGAACCTTAGGTATGCTCCCAAATGATGTCACGATCCTATGATTGTAAACAGCCTCTACAGCAATTTGAGTGCTACGACATTGTGCCTTAACAAATTTAGCTGTCATAGTGGATAGTAAGACTTTTCGTGTGTAAAAGCAGAGAATCGTGAGTGGTTGAACAACGATCATAACTAGTGCAAGTTTCCAAGCAACAATTAGCCCCATTACCATAGCAACAGTGACAGCTGAAGTGCTTTGGACTAAGAGTGAAACTCTATCAGCAACAAGAGATTTCACCATGGCTGCTTCATTGCTCAATCGACAACATAAAGCTCCACTTGAGTTCTGTTCCTCATCAAACCAGGCTGCTTCGAAGCTCAAAATCTTCTCGAGCATTTGCAGTCTTATTCTTCTGGTAAGACGTTCGCCCATGTAAGCAAAATTGTAATGTTGGCATAGATTGAGAACAACCGAGGCAAGGCAAAGGATGATGAAAATCATACAGTATTTCTGAATTCTAGATTGCATTTCCTCATGACTTGGCGAGTAAAAAGCAGAAATCATGCCACCTATGGTTAGTGCATAGACAGGTTGCACTGAACCAAATGCAATGGCTGATAATATTCCGATAATTCCTTGCTTCCATTCAGGTAAGTTTAACGAAAGGAGACGAGTGAAGGAAGGGGGAGGATGAGGTGAAGCTTGTATGGGGCTATCCTCAATGAGCAAGGGTGAGGCGGTTACAGCCGGACTTGCTCTCATTCCTGCACTGCTCCTTGCTACTGAAGAAATACGAGGTTCAGCACTTTGTTCTTGATCGATAGAGCTGAATTGTCTTTGAAGTTTTGCTAGTCTTGCATACTGCCCATCTTTCTCCATAAGCTCATTGTGTGCCCCTAGTTCACTGATGCAACCGTTACTCACTACTGCAATGAGGTCTGCATTTCTTACTGTTGATAGCTTATGGGCAACAACCTGATCATCAAATTCGTTGAAAGGGACCTCGTTATATATCTCTCTACATTTCTTTTTATTATTGAAAGTAAGAGAAGAACGGGGTTGATTGCTTAGATGTTCACTTGATTAATAGTTATTATATCAAAAAGTCGTTTTTCTTCTTGATTCCGCTTTTCTTCAACCAAAAAAGTGACTTTCTAAGATAATACAACTACTAGTCGAGTGACCATCTGAGAAATCAACTTGAGGAGAAAGATTACCAGTGTAGTTCTCCCAACGATGGCTTGATCCAAGGCATTTTGAACAAGTGTTTCTGATTCAGAATCAAGTGCACTTGTGGCTTCATCAAGCAGAAGAATCACAGGATTCTTTATAATGGCTCGAGCAATTGCAATTCTCTGTTTTTGACCACCTGATAGAAGTGCTCCTCTTTCACCAATCTGTCACAATTAATCATGTTAGAACCGCGTATAACAAATGTACGTACGTAGTACTATAATGTCACAAGATCATGAACTGACCTTGGTCTCATATCCTTCTGGAAGTTGCGTGATGAAATTATGAGCATTCGCGGTCATTGCTGCAGCCACAACTTCATCCATAGTTGCATCAACTTTCCCAAACATTATATTCTCCCTAATAGATGTCCCAAATAATGCATTTTCTTGACTTACTAACCCCATTTTCCCTCTCAACCATTTCAACTGCAACGACTTTATTTCTACGCTATCAATACATATAGCTCCTGCATTAGCATCATAAAACCGTTGAATCAGAGCAATGGCTGTGGATTTTCCACTTCCACTTGATCCAACCAGGGCTACTGTTTTGCCTGCTTCAATTTTAAGATTGAAGTCCTTGAGGACAACGGTATCTGGGCGAGAAGGATATGTGAACTTGACATTCCTGAATTCAATCTCTCCTCTAATATCTTCGAGCACGAGTCCCCTTGTGTCTTCACCATCAATTTCTGGTACGCGATCAATCCTATCAAATATTCTCGAGGCAGCAACAGAAGCTTCAGTGAAGTATTTCACCTCAGGCAGAGCCATCCCAAGTGATCTACATAGCATTTACCAGTTATTTTTCTATTTATAAAACATTTGCATCTTAGCAACCTTTGGATTAAAAACCAAAGTTAAAATGTAAGTCTCTGAATAGAGAAATACAGATCAAATGCAGCCATATATCTTTTAAACAAATAAAAGCAATTGGTAAGACATAGTTATATAGTGAAATTAATTTGTAAGTGAGATCAACATTATATATGCTAATCCAATCATTCATGAAATTTTACATAGATTATCTAATGGGAAAAACAAATAGTGCTAGTATGACTAGTCCAATTTTCATATTTCAACGAAATACTCAAATGGTTACTACTGAAAAAACAGGAATTAGCGATAGACAAATTTTATAGATAAACAACAAAATTGGTGGTTAATCCTATTTAGTGATGAATTACCACTGCATTATCACAAAATTTTGTTAGTTGTGATTAAATAAGCGACGAAATTCGTAGTTAATTTTAATTTTTTTTTTCTTGTAGTAGAGCTTGTCTGAAATTTGATCTTCTCAAAAGGAGTTAGAAGAACTTGACAAGATTTAATAGAGTATACGCAAGACACCACGTAGGACATAAATCACCATGTAGGATGCAACGTAGGTAGTATGTCTATTTGTTCAACTTTATGCAAGTTGAAGTACCTAGTTGTGCACACCCAAAGTTAGAGGGTATAAATGTAAAATAAGGTCAAGTTAATAGAGCACATTTATGCATTACGTCTATATTTTATTTAGACAATTGAATTATAGTTAATTCTAATTGAGCACCTAAACACATAATAAAGCATTCCTATTAGACATTTTCGACAACTCAAATTCTGGAAAAAGCATTTGCATGTGTTCTCAAGAGCTCATTACGTTAATAAGTTAACCACATAAAATATGTCACCATCTTTGATTATACACACCTCAATTGGAACAAGCCTGCAACTTTACGACTTAATGAGGCTAATGCATATGACTAATGTTAAGTGGTTAACTTATCTACATAATGGATAGTTGAGAACACGCACAAAACGTTTTTTAAAATTTAAACTAAAATGTCTAATAGGAACACTTTATCAGATATTCAGATAGAAATGTCTAAATGAAACACATTAACAAGTTTAAGAGGTTGTCGATGTATCGGAGTAAAAAGGCACTTACAATCCACCCAAGACAAAAGAAACTCCAGCTGCATAAATTCTACCACCACTTTCTCCATTATGCATAATCAAATGACTTCCATACCAAGCAAGTAAAGCCCATATAGCAAAAGACAACCCTGTGCTACCAACAGCAAGACCTTTTGCAATTCCTTGTTTCATTCCCAACTTTATTGTTCCATCAAGAATCAATGAATACCTTTCAATCACGCTCTTCTCAGCAGTAAATGAATATATTGTTTTAATAGAGCTAAGTGCTTGCTCTACAATACCATTTGCTTTGCTATATTCTTTGAAGGATTTTCCAGATAAATAGAGTAGATATTTACCATAGATTAAACCAGGGATTATGAGGAGAAATATTGTTGGTAAGGCAACTATAGCCAATCTCCATGAGAAGTAGGCTGAAAATACAATTCCTGAGATGAAAACTGCTGTGTGCATAACAAATAGAGGTACCTGCATATATATGACTATAAAAGTTACCAAAACAGTTTTTCTAGCTTGACCAAAAGTCATTGTTGTTCAGTATTGATTTCTTGTATGGTCACTCAACTAATAATTTTTTTCGTTTCAATTTGTTTGTTTGTTTTGACTTTGTGCTATTGATTTAAGAAACTAAAGAAGAAAGACTTTTGAATCTTGTGGTTTTAAAAGATATGTAGAGTGTACCAAAATATCTATTAATTTTGTGGACATGCCTGGTGGAAAGTTGAAATTCAAGAATAATAATTTAAAAAAATAAAAAATTACCGAATTACCAAAAAAATGAAATAGACATTCTTTTTAAAATAGGCTTAAAAGGAAAGTAAAACAAACAAATTGAAATAGAAAGATTAATTATTACTACTTACTATCTTATTAGAAGTCACTTTCTTTGTTGAAGAAAATTGGAATCAACAAAAAATTATGTGACTTTGTGAGATAATAATTATTACCCCCTCCATCTCATTTTATGTGACACCCTTTTCTTTTTAGTTTGTTTAAAAAAAACACAACCTTACCATAATTAGAAATAATTTAACTTTAAAATTCCTCTTTTATCCTAATGAAACGATTTACAGCCACACAAATATTTAAGAATTATTTTAGACCATAAATTTCAAAAGTTTCTTAAATTTTTTTTAACATCATGTCAAATTCATGTAAAATGAGACGGAAGAAGTAGTTGAGTAGAAATTAACTTGAAATTTTTAGGTACATATGAAGGAATTGAAGCAAGGTGAATATATAAATGTTTACCTTTTCACTAAGAACTTCTTGTATGAGAGAAGTATCTTTAGAAATACCATTAGTAATTTCAGAAGTGGTAGCTTCTTGTGAATCAAAGAAACCAACTTCTTGCCTAAGAATAGCTTCCAAATACTTGTACCTTATTTTTAACACTTGCCTCTCACTTGTTTTGCTCCAACAGTAACCTTCTGCAAAAATTAATTAACTAATTTCTTCATGATGAGGATTTTAGGGTTTGATAAATATGTTAGGGTTTCACCTAATTTTCTAATCATATTTTTTTAAGTAAGGCCAAAAAGCTTACCCTAATTAATTTTATTTAATCTTTCATATTATTTGAGTAAACCCTTTTAGAAAAAAAAAATTGAATATCCTTCCTTCTTACACAATAGCATCTAGGGGAGATTAATCTCCCCATAGATATATTTATATATTTGTTTATATTAATTTTATCATAGACAGGTCTAGAAGTTTTCTGATTTATGATTGTTCAATATTTGAAATTATTAACTTCCACATGATGTCCTATTATTTCAATCAACGAACTTAGCAACCAAAAAAGTGGAGTAGAAATATATAGAAACTTACCCATAAAGGCCACAACCATGACTCCCAATCCCAAGAGTACAAAATACAAACTACACTGTAGATAATATTACCAGCAAAATGCAAATATATTAGCAAAAAAAGAGATATATATATATATATATATATATATATATATATATGTAGAGAAAAATGAGTATTAAAGGGTTTAATTAAATGCTAACCTTTTCAATTTGTTCCATGAAATTGTGATTATTTTGTTGAGTTTTACCATAACCCAAGCTATTAAAAAGTTGGCTAACATATACCAACAAACAATTTGTTGATATACCATCTCCAATGGCTCCAATTGTACCCAAAAACATTAATAAAATGTCTTTTCCATCAGCATATCGAAAAATAATACCTATTGAATTTTTATTTTTATTTTCGAATGCCTTTTCGGATGAAGAACTCATTCTTTTTTCTGCAACCAAAAAAAGAAAAAAGACTTTGAATTCCTAATTCTGACCAAGAATGAAATACTAACTAACAATATTTATAGTATGATTGATTTCCTAATTCATAATCATATCTACTTAAAATAATATAAAGAGAGTTTTGTTTGTTGCATGAAAATCTTTAATTTAAAAAATGACCCATTAATCCACCAACACACTTTTTGGAGTGTTCCAACAAAGTTGATTATGACTAATAATGTTCTTAATTAATTATTAATTGCCTTTTTACATGGTTCATAATGCTTCTTTATCATATCTTTATTTTATTTTTCTTTTGATTTGATGTGGTAATATATCATAGCGCCTAGCTAGGCTGGTCACTTTTTTTTTTTTCCCGACCCTATTGTTGATGTCATACAATTAAACTAGAAGGGCCATAAATAATTAACTTTGCAAAAGGGAGTGGCAGAAAATATTAACAAAAAAAGAAAAAATGACAAACATGGGGAAGCATGCAAATGATTATTTTTAGGTTTCTATCGTTTCCGTTAACACTTTTATGGCCATCTTTGTGCTCCATCGCTATTGTTGGTTTGTTGTCCAATTTGCAAGTGATAAGAGGTCACTAGTTAGAGTTATGCGTGTATCAGTAATGTAGAAATTAGTGAGATTAGTTATAAGTAAATATATGTATTTTTAATGATATTAGTTATGTAGGGTTGTAGGGGTAGTTATTCATGTATGTATTAGTTATTTCACCTTTTATCCTATAAAATAATATATAGATTCTTTCATTACTTACACATATATTAGTTATGCACGTTTTTAAATTGTCAATCAAACGTCGTATTAATTTTATGCATGAATAACATATTTCTTATCTATCTATCAAATGTCGTATAAGTTATACGGAAATTAATACGTGCATAATGTGTTTTTTAATCTAGCTACCAAGCGATCCATAAATGCTCCCTCAATTCACTTTTACTTGTTCACTATATTAACATATATATTCATTTTTATTTATTCGATTTGAAAAATCAACAAATAATTTATCACTTTTGTTTGGTATGACAGATATACAAGGAATAATAATCCGAGATTATTTTATTCTACTCTTATTTAAGAGTATATATTAGTTAGTTTTGAAATATTTGTTCCACTATTTGTATAAAAGTAATATATATATATATATATATAAGTAGTCATATGGGAAAACTCAATCATATGAATTAGTAAAAATAGGGTGGAGAAAACCTATGATAAAAAGAAAAAATAACACATTCTCCCTCTATTTTATTTACTTGTCCCTTGTATTACATATTGATATTTCTTTTTTCTTATCTATTTTAACAAATTAAGATAAATTTATTATTTATTTTAATATTGCCCTTATCATTAAATAAAACAATGAACTCTTAAATTATCAAATTTTAAATTTTAAAGTATAATTAAAAAAATTAACTCAATAAAATAAAACCCTAAATGTCAAGTCAATATTACTTAAATGTTGAAATAAATGGAGGGAGTACCAACTCCGATAACATGGACAAAGACATGAATCCAAATTGCAACTCGTTATTATTTCATATTTCTTTTTTTTTTCTTTTAAACTAAGATTAGAGTTGAAGCAGATGTTGACACTCCAAAATAAGTGATAAAAATAGTAAAATGAAGTGAAGAAGTGAATTGGATTGATTGAGAAAGTTTTCATTCATTAGTCAGAGTAACATATCATTTCCGAAAATTTTAGTAATTTAGTTGGTTGGTTGGCTACCTAAACAATTTGTTGGTAAGAGTACGATTTTCCAAATTGTAATCCTCTCCCCTATTTTTCCTTTCCCACGGCCCACCCCCCATTTTTTTTAATTTCAGTTTTTAAAAAAACTGATCATTATCACTTTCTCATTATGACTTCTTTAATATTTTTAATCTTATAAATATAGCTAGACCCGATAAAAAAGGATCGGCCCCATTTAATTTTTAAACATTTTCATGAGTGATAATTCACTATTTTTTTTTACTATTTTTAAATGTATTCAAATGACGTATCTTACCCACCCTTTAGAAATTAAAGCTAAATTTTCTTTTTTTTTTTCTCTCTCAAAATGTCATGCAAGAGAAAATAACTCTAATCAATAAATAACTAAAAAGGTCAATGAATTAGAAATATTTTCTGCCAAATTATTACTTTTGATGCATTGATATCCAATAGTAGTAACTATTACTACATAAAATACAATTTCTTATACTATCCTACAAATCCTATATGTCATGGATTCCTCACTTGGACAAGATATAGATATCTAAATTTGATACTTTTATATATTTGAAACCTATTGTCAATACTAAGTACCAGTCAAAAAATTGTATTTTTTAAAAAATTATATGCTTCGTACCTTTTTCTTAGCAAGATTTGGACAGAATATTAGAGCAAATATTAATAGCATAATAATAATAAAAAATTGTCATTAATATATTCAGTTGTGGCAAATATGATTTCTTAAGAAAATCGATGACTATACATCTAAACAACACCTTAAGATGACAATATTGTCTTAAAGTGAACAGGAAGGTTCAAAAGAGAAAAAACTTAGGATGAATACCTAATCACCCAATGTATTAAATTATTAACTACACTTTTCAAAAAATGGGTTTGGTCAGTCCTTTAATTAGGTATGTATTTATAAGATTAAAAAAAAAACATTAAAAGTACTCTTGTTAGCAAATAGGCTTATGCCGATATGAGTATAGACCCAGAATCCATATATATATATATATATATATAAGATACACGAAAGTGGTAAGAACTTTTTCATCCTTTTATTAATTAGAGGTTTTGGATTTAAATTTTTTTGGGTACGAAGTCCCATTCGTTATGAAGTGGTTTACTCCCAATGTGGGACTTTCCGACGTGAATTCAAATTTAGTTAGATTCTAATATAGATATCAAATACCATGTGAAAAACCAAAAATAAAAATATAAAATATACAATGTACTACTCACAACAAAATATATATATATATATAAAAAGATAAATCACAAGCCTAATCATACAGGAATTAATTAAAATGAAGTGCTATAAGGTAAAGTTTTTACGAAAATCTGACCTTGATGACCTCCTTTCATCTACAATATAATCAAGATGCTAAATAAAACTTGTTTATTTTTTTGCCTCACTTGAACCTCCTCTAAACTATATGTAGTTATATAGAAAGAGAATTGGAAATGTGTTTATTCATCACATGGCTATAATTAAAATACTAAAGTTGAAAAAATAGTATTATTAGGAATCGTCTTGATACAGCACGAGCAAATTAAAAATTCTTAACTTTTAGATCATCGAATCATTTTATTCAAATAGAAACGTGTTTTTATTCTTTATTTTCAACACGAATCATTATGTTTCCCATTCTTATCATAATGTAATCTCTTTAAAAATTTTATACTATACTTTCAACAAACTTTTGAAAACGTATAATATACCGTCACGGCGTCACCATTTGAAAACAATTTACTTGACCTATATTGACTTGATAATTAATTTTTAAGAAAGTTTTTATTTGGGATTATGTTTTTACTAAATTTAGTATTTCCTCCATTTAATAATAGTTATTCACCATATTATTTTAAGATGTCTAATAATACTTGTCCACTTTGTGCGATCAATGAATAATTTTATACTTCGTATCATTTTAATTAATTATAGTCATTTCTTTATTATATTTTTTAAGACATTGTATTTATTACTCCTACAATAGTTGTCCACTATTGATTTGGCACACCTCTTAAGAAATAATAAATAATAGGGGTAATATTAATATATGAGAAGTGCTAAATGGCCAGAATTATGTGGCCATAATTTGACTAGAATTGTAAAAAGACTAATTTAACTTTGTTCCCTTCCAAAGTAAAATCAAGTCTTTATTACTACTATTTCCTAAACTTCTAAAAATACGTGTGAACAATAATTATTATGTTTAATGAGTTAGAATTATTATTAATTGTGTGAAGGAAATTATTCAATGGACTTTATAACGTGGAACCTATTACAATCTAACTTCACCTTCTTTTAATTCTTCCTAATTCACTCTTTCTTTGTTCCTTTTTCTTCATATTTTCTGTCATCCTTTCTCTTTTCTTTTCCATTACATGTTAAATTAAATTATACAAATTCTAATTCCATAAGATATTTTTGGATACAGTTTATCAATGATTTTCTAGGCTTGAACTTCTAAAATAAGTTAACTTTATTTATTTCTATTAAATACAAATCATCCAATTCTAAAATCAAGCACACACAACAAATATTTGTTAATATCTAACTTCATAACACAAAATTTGTTGGGGATAGTATTGCATTTGTTTTCTTTATTTTAATTTCATTATAGTATATTTAATACACTATCATCAATATTAAAAAATAATATGATTTGATTATTATTTTTCTTCACTAATATACTGATTTGAATATTATATTTCATAATCATCCTTTAAAAAATGAATAAAATATTTTTTTATGATAAACTTTAAATTATTCTTTATAGATATAACAAATCTTTTTTTAATAAAGTTTGTACTTTTATGTGTTAAATGTAGAAATATAAGTTTCGTGTGATAAATTTAATAGTTAGATGAATTTTATGTATTAAAAAATAAGAAAGTAATTTTTCGTGTTATAATTTCTTTTAATATTTTATAGTGAAAATATGACATAATGCTATAAATAAGTTAATTACATTCAAGGTAATTTTAGAAACTTACAAAGTTCAGTAATATATTTGATACTTCTCACATGTGATTTTTTTTAAAAACCTTTTTATTTCAATGATTAATTTCAGTCTTAAACATTTTATTAGTGGATTTATTTGTTTATCATTATCTGAATATTTTTTTCAGCTAATAAAAATAAAATATTTTTGTGTATATTTTTTGTGTATGGGTATAGTTCATTCGATTTATTTTTTTTTAAAAAATATTGTTCAGTTAATAAAAAAAATGTACGCTTTGGTTAAAAAAAAATATTTTTGAATTGTACCTTAAAAAATGTTCATAAGGTACCCATGCATACCTTTGAAAAATTATTTTTTCGCTTAAAATAAATCTCTTTATTGAAGAAGACAATTAAATTTCTCATTAATGATAACTACAAATGACTATCTTGTCTACTTAAGATTATACTTAATTATTTTGTAATACAAATTTAGTAAAATATGGTAATTAAGCGTAGATTCAAAAAAATTTAGTTGAATTTTTCTTTAAATATAATCAACTAAATAGACTAGTCTATATATATAATGGATGTTTTTCAAGAGAAAAAATAATGTTATTTTGAAAATTAGATGTTTCTAAAAAATAATTGATGATAAGACAATTATAATTATGCCACGAATAACACATTAAAATAAACTAATTTATAGTGTGAACATGTCCTTTTACAATTCTGGCCAAAAGAATTTTTCCATTAGGATATACATTTTTTAAAAATTATTTTCATTTAATATAGATTTTTCTACTAAAGGAGACAATTAAAATACATCTTAATAATATACATAAAAATATGTTTTTAAATATAATTTGAAAAATATTTCAATGACGATATATCAAAACTCAAAATACTTTAGAATTGATAAAAATCAACACATTATAGAACTACGTAATTTAATTTTTTATAATATAATAACTAAATATGTAGTTTAATTTTTTTAAATATGTAGTTTTAAATACGTAATTTTAATTTTTTAAAACATAAGATTTAAATATGTAGTTTAATTTTAAAAAAAATAATAATTAACAAATATCAAAACTGCTACATTAATGTGTAACTATCTTGGGTTGTTGTGAAATAGGATCGACACTTATGAACCATATGATTTTTAGTATTTCTTTATTATGTCGATATCTACTGATTCTAAAGTATTTTGAATTTTGACTGTTATTATTGATCTATTTTACATTATATTTTAAAAACTATTTAAAATTGAATTTGAATAATTATTTAAATAGGTAATTTAAATTTATTCATATAATAAATACAATAAAATTACTTAATTTTAAAAATTCTTAATCAGTTTTAAAAAAAATTATTAATTTGAGAGCAAAAAAAATATTGTGACTACAACCATGTATACTTAATATTTTAACATATCATTTAATAACAAACATTTTTTTATAAAACAACAAATAATAATAATAAAGAAAAATATATGTGATGAAACTTTGATCTAGTTCATGTTTAATAAATTTGTGTTGTCATTATCATCAGAAAACTATGAAGATATTTTTCTTTGGTTAACTTTGTGGTTTCTTTCTCATGTTTAATTATGAAATCATCAATAATTAATCTCATTAATCATTTTCAATGTATTGGAAACATAATTGAAGAATATATTAAATATTTAAGTTAAAGAGCAAAAATGTCCAAAAATAAACTAGTTTAATGTGTGAACATGTCCTTTTACCATTCTGGCCAAATTACAGCCAAATTTTTATGGCCGGAAGGATTTTTCCTTAATATATTATTCTTTGACTTTATTAAATTTAATGATTTGAAAAATGTGTTAGATGATAAATTATATTTAATAACAAGGGTAAAATAGACACGAAAGGTAAATTATATCTTGATTTTCTAAATTGGACAACTATTGTTCGACAAGTATTTTTAGTATAGTAGACAATATTGTTGGACGGATGAAGTATATTTAAAGGGTGATGTAGTAAAATTATTCTTCTATTTATAGTTTCTTAAGAAGTGTGTAAAATCAATAGTTGACAACTATAGTTGGGCATGGGGAGTATTTAATGTTATTTTAAATTTCTAAATTTATTTACTACTCCCTCTATTTCAAAATAAATGAATTATCGATATATTTTGAATAGTTTAAATTAACTTAATTGTTCAATACTCAAAAATAATTTTAATGTTTTTTTTTTTTCATTTTTACCCTTTCCTAAATGATGAGTTCAAGAAACTTTAAAATTGCTTTGAAGTAGTAGGAGTAGCTATCATATTAATGGTTAGCCATTCTAAAAAGTAATCGGACAATAATTGAAAAAGATAAAACTTGAAAGTAATTTAATGTTTTAATATTCTTTTCTTAAAGGGTTTACAATACTTTTTTAATTCACTTATTTTGACCTAGAAAGAGTATTTTCTCCGTTTCATATTATTATTTGGCCCATATTGATCTTCACTATCCCATAATAATTTTTAACAACAACAATTTAATTACCATAAATAGAAATAATTACTAGTGACAATTACTCCCTATGTCTATCTTTACTTGTCCACTATAATATTTTGTGATATCCAATAATATTTGTCTAGTTTATAAAATCAATGAATAAATTTATCATGTTGTGTCTATTTTACCCTTGCTACTAAATACTATTCATTTTTTAATATTTAAATGAGTTATGTTAATAAGAATGATTTGATAAAATTATCACTATTATTTATTGTTTCTTAATTTTTATACCAACTCAATAGATAATTATTATTAAACCAAAAAACAATATTTTATCACTCTTTAAAACCAAAAGTGAGGCGCATTAAATCTCAAAATGGAAAACCGCACTCAAATTTGAGAGCGTCATCGTAAGCATACTTAAACTATTCACACGTGCACAAAAAACATGTTCTAATCATATCAAATTAATATGACAATTGGAGTAATTAAATATTTTGAAGAAAGAAGTAGATTTTTAATAACATAAAATTTCATGTATTAAAAAACAAGAGTAACTTTTAATTAAAAAAAAAGAAAATTCTTCTTAATTATGTATAATTAATTAAAAAATATAAAAATATTACTTATTTTAAAATGAATACATCGTAATTAGCAAAATAATTAAATAAATCAAAACTTCATCATAAATGTCTCTTTTTTGCAGGAAAATATTTTTGCTCGTAACACTGCAGCAAATTGGGATCGTTTCATTTTACTCCACTTAAAACATTCTTTATGTAAATTATTCTCATCTTTTTAACTCTACTATAATCATATTTTTGGGGCCAAAGTTAGTTCAACGTCTTTTCTTTTTGTTTTCTAGTGAAAACGGAACAATTCACATTTACAAAATAAAGTAATAATTTCATCGTCTCAAAATAAGTATTATTATAGCCAAAAACAAATCTCAAAATAAGTGTTATTTTAATAATCAAAACAAAAACTGCTACGTATATTTTTTCAAATATACCTCTATATTTCATCTTCATAATAATATTCAATTTTCAAAAGAGATTTATAAAATAGAAATGATTTAATAAACTACATAATAATAATAATTCTTTTAATTAATGAATTTTTTGCTAAAATATCACTTATTTAAAAAGAGAAGGAAGTTAATAATAATTTACTAATGTTAAGTTAAATTACTAGTAATAGTTTACCAAGAGAAGGACAATTAATTATGTGACTTAGTGGAGTCCACTATTAGAGTAGAGTGATTTAGGTATATACACAAAGCTAGAATAATTTATAATGAAATTCTGTCTGTTTTTGCGTGTTTTCAGCAATAATAAAATATATATTTTCCAAAGCTCCTTTTATTAAAAGTGGTCAAAAGTAGTCCACCATCAAAAAAAGAATAATGTAGCACCATAGCAGTGCTACCTTTTTAGTTATTAAACTAATTACGTGATAAACCATATATTATCATCTTAAAACGCATCTTTAACATGTGCTTAAGGGACTATAACTCTATAATAACTACGATAAGTGTGATAATGTAGCTATTAAATTACTATGTACGACATTAAAATATATAACATGACCATACTTGTAATTATAAAACACAAAAAATTATCCACTGAAATTTCTCACCGGAAAATGAATTGGCGTGAGTTATCGATGATAAATTATCTTATCAACGTTAATAATATATTTAATTGGTAACTAGTTTTTTCTTTTTAATCTTTAATTTAATTAAAATTTGACAAAAATACTTTGTCACAAAAAGCATATTGATACTATGCGATAAACTATAATTTGTAGCTATTATTGTAAACTTTAGCCAGTGAATTGTATTTAATAGTGATCTTAATTTTTATTATTAATAATTCAAATAATTTGTGGCAATCATATTATTATCGCTATTTAACATACAATTTAATCACAACAGAACTTTGTCACAAAGAATATATACTTTTAGATGGCTATGATTTACTTTAAGATTAGAGCTTTATCCATCAATAAACATGCATCATGCATGAAAACATAAATTTTATCACACAGTAGATTGACAAGAGACATAAAGCATAAATGCCTAAATAATCAAAATATAGGAATAAAAAAAGTTACTAGCCAAATTCCCAAAATTATTAAAAGTCTCAACAATTTGCGAATATTTTATCATACATATGACTAATAAATAGCATCTGATAAAGATGCTTAATCAATGCATATTGCAATAGTTATAATGCAATACAAAGAAAATGGTGCAAAATGCTACAAAAGAAAATAATGATTTCCTGGAAAATAGCTTATTAGTTACGAGGATATAGGAAGATTGATAAATTCCTTTAAAGATATTGATATTTTATATACTCTGCAAACATAGAATATTGTGTTAGTTCATGATCTAACACAATTTCTATTTTTTTACATAGAATATTGTGTTAGTTCATGATCTAACACAATTTCTATTTTTTTCTACATAATATTTCTTAGTATTCAACTTTCCCAAATTGGATTGTAAATGATGCAACGGCATCAATTGCGAAATCAAGATTTTCATCACGGATGTTCATACTTTAGGACAAGTAAAAATATAAAATTTGTTAGTTAGATTATAAAGATTGGAACGTCTCTTTGGTTCTCTTAAAAATGAAACTAAATTTTTTAAAAATAAAATGCCTTAATCTAGACTCGAACCCAAGACCTTGAGGCGACTTTGAGCAACCTTAACCAGTGGACTATCTTTCTTTAAAAACTGTTCAACAATTAGTATTATCCAAAAATATCGATATTTAACATATATATTCGTAAAAAGAATTTTCAACGAATGTTGTTCATCTTACCACCCATGTTAAGATGTAGATCGCCCCTGAAGGGCATCATATGAAGTATGAACATTTGAAATGGATTATGATATAATATAATTAAGTTATTTATTGAAATTTTTTTGCTATGACTACTATACGTCTTATGTTTTTTTTTAAGTAATTACAATTCTCAGAAAAAGAGAGGTTATATTATATATTATTCTATATTATAAAGAGAGAATAGAAAAGCTTAGCGTCAAGAGGGCTTTTTGATAATTGTCATGTGAAGCAATTTTGTGTGGAGCGTAATTTTTTTCTTTAATCTCACTCATTGCCTGCCACGTAGGCTATTTAGCCTTCCTAAATAGTTACTTATATTACTTAAAAATATTTCAATTGAATTACTTGTAGTTATCATAAATTTAATTGGATATTTATCCATTTTGGTGCAATATTTTATTACTTTCTTTGTTTTATATTATTTGATCTTTATATTTTTAGGTTAATTATTGTATTATAATATTTTTAATGTATTTCTTTTAAATAATATGTATTTCTCTCTGTCCCAATTTAAATATCACATGTGAAATTTTGAGAATTAATCAAATTTTGAATATGTCTTTTAAATATTTTGACTTGTTAACTATTGTGATTTATATTACTTTTAACGTAATTTACAAATAATATGTATTACTCCCTTTTGTCTTAATTTATTATGTGGCACAACTGAAATTTTTAGAATTAACAACATTAGAACATGTCTTTTTTAAAGACATTCTAAGTCATTCATTATTGTAATTTATAGTACTACTTTTAATATACTAAAAAGGAAAGTAAGACAAATAAATTAAAATTGAGAAAAATATTAAATATAAGTAGAGGAAATTGAAGGAGACGAGCAATTACTCTTACTAGAGTTGTCAAAAAGGGCCAGCCCAAGCTTTGTGGGCCAAGGAATTTGAAGGGTGGGGGGGGGGGGGGGGGGGTTGGTTGTCCCTTCATTTGGAAGGGCCTAAAAATGCTCAACCCAACCCTAGAAGGGTCAAAGACTGTGGCAGGCTAACCCTTCTTTTTTTTTTCGTTCCTTTACAAACTTAAAATTCTATAACATCAAGAAAATGGAAGATTTTCAAATCAAATATGACAAATAATGGTATTGTGTCAATAACATTAGCAACAAATCTAGTGTAATTAACTTGTATCTAGAATACTAGATATGCAAGATACATGTATCTGGTGTGATACATCCCAGATACGCGAGCGAGATAAGAGAGTGACGAGCGAAATGGGAGGGAGGCGAGGGCGCGGGATTTGTCTATGTATCCTAGATACATGCGAATCCACTTGGATATGTATCTAGAACAAATTAACCTAATTTTGAGTCCATGTGTTCTGAGATACATGTATGTAGATGTACCAAAATCTAGTAAGATTCATAATATTACAACATAGAGTGCATTTAATTAATTAGCTCATATACTAGTTGTCGCACCCTATTTCGAACCAGCCAAAACAGTTCACAACATAATATTGCTACCACTCTGGTTTTTTGAAAAATTATTTTTTGTTTTTGTTTTAGAGTCGCCACCTAAATTTTAAGGAAAATATTAGGAAAACCATTTTTTAAATATGTAAATGTAAACACTGTTTTGATTTGCGAAACCAGTGAGATTCTGAGTAAGGGTTTTGGTTACTTGAGGGGAAGGTATTAAGCATCTCTCAGAGCCTATCCGAAGATAGTCCTCAAATTCAATTTAGGAAAATGATTAGGAAAATTTATTCAATTTATTTGCTTTAAAATTCATGATAAGTAAGTTTTCGTTAGTTTAAGGAAAAAGAGTAAAATACAACGTATGACATATATATGTCTATAAAATAGTAGTATATTTATCCTACAGTAAAATAAATAAGTAAATAAATATATGTACTTAAAATATACGACAATTTTATATGTTGGAAAATACGGATGTGTCTTATGTAAATTTATCCAAAATATATAAATGTTGAGTTAAAAGGATATTAAAAATTGTTGTTTTATTTATATATATAATTAAAGCGTAAAAGAAAAAATAAAATAAAATAGGATAGTAGTCGGGTGTAAATATATAATAGTATGTGTGAAAATGAAGTTTAATAAAATAAATAATAATGAATACTAAATGTTAAAATATTATATAAAAGTTTGTGATCTTAAATTATTTTATTATGAAGTATAGTATATATATGTATGTTGTTTAAACATATGAACATTTATTATTTTATTTACATGTAGGAATAAATTGGCAATGGATTAGATGTAATAAAATAATATGTATATTTAAGTGTAGGGGATTTATAAATTATAAAAATAAATAAATAACATTCGTAAAAAGGATAGTAGATAAAAATAATAGGCCATGCGTAGATAAAGCTTAAAATAAAAAACATAGAATTTATACCTCTTATGTGTATGACGTGTATATGTATATACCTTGTATTTTGAACCTGTTGCCGTATCAAAAATCGTGAAATAACATGTTAAGAAATTAAATATTATTTGGGGCAATATTTGATTTGGAAAAGTGACAATAGCAAAGATAATTTTTTCTAATAAAGGGGTGAGTGATAGATGGGGCAAGGAACCGTCGAAATTGACATTTTTTCGGCTGCCCAGAGCCGTTTCTGACAAAGGTGATGGGGAGCACGTGGGGCGGCCATGAGGAAGGAAGAGACGTCTAAGTAAGAGTCAATGGGAGAGGAGCCTGGACATCTATGGAGAAGACGTTTTGGGGAAAGAGAAAGGAGCAGACGAGTTTTCTTTTCTCTGGAAAAGGTGAAGAGGCGCGTTGATTTTTTGGGAAGAGGAAGTCATGAGGCGTTTCTGGGAAATGAATAGCATAGGGGCGGTAGGAGTCTATTTTGGGAAAGAAGATGGTCGTCCGATCGTTTGATCGGACTGTTAATAAAATTAAAGAGTTAAGAAAAATAATACTAATAATAATTATTGCACACACACACACACACACACACATATATATAATATTGTAAAAGCATAAATTGGATGGTCAAGATTTAAGCTAAAAAACACAATACATGTGCTTCCTACGTGGCACACGCGGATTAACTGAATTAAAAAGACTTGGATTGCCAAGTTTTGCTCAAATTAAATCTATTAAAATAATAATCTCTTCTTTATTAAATAGTCATAATTTATTAAATTAAAAATAATTATTTTACAAGACTAACTTATTTGATAAAATTAGTCATTCTAAAAATAATATTGATATAAATTAGTAACTCATTAATTAATTAAGCTTCTTAATTTTAAAAATATTCGAAAAAATATTTATCACAATAATAGAAATTATATTTAATTAGAAATATCGAGTTAACCCTTAAGAACAATATTTAATTGACGTAAAATTAAAAAAAAAAAAATAAGAGAAAGTAAGTAGTAATATTTATAGGATATATTTAATTTTTATAAGAAATAATATTTATGAAATAAATTTATCAAATAAAATAAATAATTAAAAATCCTTTGGTATTACTACAAAAATTTCATAACACACACACACACACACACACACACACACACACACACACATATATATATATATATATATATATATTATTGTTATTGTTATTCTTATTATTACTATTAGAACTTTAGTTAAATAAACGTGGAGAGCCAAAATTGGGTGTCAACAGCTTGCCCTTTATTTGTCCATGGAAGAGAGTATAGAAAATGTGGACAAAGAAATACTGACACAATCCAATTTTAGGCAACCCACCAAAATACACCTTGAGCAAAAACTTGGCAAGAAATGTTTATGGAGTTATGGCCGAACTCTGGCTTCTGAGCTGCCTACATATCTCAGGTTTCATGAGACATCAGGCCAAATGTAGTTCGACGGTGTAAGAGAACATCAAATTTTGATTAAAATTTGCCCCATTATCGAATTATGGAAATACTGAATTTTTTTGATGGTGAGGTATGAAGAGATTAGCATGAATAGAGGTATATGATATAGTCCTTAAGAAACTTGAACGAGAAATGCCCGTAGCAATTTCTAATGAAGACTTATGGTAGAGCGATGAATTTTCAAAAGATTGCCCCAGTGTCGAGTTATAATGAACTGAGACATGAAGAGTTATAAGTAAGATTTAAATCTGAACTTCTAAGATCAAGTCGAGTTGAGTTTTGAAAGTGAATCCTTGACGTAGCTAGTGATGCTTGACATTGCACTAACTTTCCCTAGTTTGCTGCTTAGAGGGAGTTCCTCGTTGTAATGCGTTGTCTTGAAAAACATGTAAAAAGGTGAACAGTACCTGTTGCGGTTCAAAATTATAAATTGCAATAGTAATGTAAAGAGTAGAGTGTAGATGTTCAAATGATTGTTGATGTCTCCTTTTTGTGTTGTGAATGTGACGTAGGTAAAGTAACTTGTAATGTAGAGGCCTCCAACTGGCAGGGCTGTTGTAATGTAAAAGTCTAGATCTAGTTGTGTAAAGCTTGTAATGTAATGCCTTCGACTGGCGAGGCTGTTGTAATGTAAAAGTCTGCATCTGGCTGTGTAGAACTTGTAATGTAAAGCCTCCGACGGGCGGAGTTCGATCGATATTTGCTATGTACAGCCTCTGGTTGGTGGAGTTTGATGATGTCTGCTATGTACAATCTCCAATTGGTGAAGTTTAGCTGATATTTGCTATGTACAACCTCCAATCAGTGGAGTTTGAGTGACATTTGCTACGTACAACCCCAGACTTGTGGAATTTGATGTTGTTAGGCGGTGGTCTCCGATTGGCGGAGTTATTGATAAGGTTAGATTACAAGCTCCAATTGGTGGAGGTATTTTGACAGAAAGCTAACTATCCTATTTTCCTACGAGGGGCCCCTTTCTTCAGTATTTTGTCTGGATCTTGAGCATACTTGAAAATATTTAAATGAAGTATTCTTAGACATAAGATGCAAGGTGAAGTACTTCCGAGAAAGAAAGTAGGGAAATAGTGTTTTGGCTCATGATTTTGAGAAGTCGAATGGCGTTTATGGTCATGCCCCAAGACTTGATGTTATTTTCTTGAATCATGTGTTCCTGCACTCAAAGAAAAATTTTAGTTTGGGAGAGGGGTTGATTTGTATCGACTTGCGGACTGAAACCTCGTCACTGGAATCCTTCAGCACCTTCTTTGTCCTGTACATAGTTCCTTAACCTAGAGACTTGGCAGGTGGAAGTGTAAAAAAAAATTATTTTTTTAAAAAGAATTAGCTTGTTTTTCTACCAAATAAGTATATTGTGTATATATTAGGGGTGTGTGTGTATATATATATATATATAGTAATTCTCTTGCATTTTTAGATTATGACATGTTCCAAAGTCCATATATCCAACACAGACTTCTTGTAACTTTTACCCTCCTGATGAAGCTTTCCCTAACTCTTTTGCAGACACTGCAACAATCAAGATTCTTCATATTCTTAGGTTATGCTAACTATGAGGAAGTGTTTCCTAAGGGTAAGGAAAAAAAAAGTTATGCAGTGCATTGATCAAGCCTGACTCAAGCTGCCTAAGTATCCCCAAAGTAGGAAATAGATCATAACGTAGTCAGAATACAAGTGGGAGACACAGAAGTATGCAATGCAATAACCGAGCTTGACTTAAGTTGCTTAGAAATCCAAGTGGAATCAAGTTGTAATGTAGTTTGATATAATAGGAAAGTGAAAAATATGAAATGGAATGATCGGGCGTGACTCAGGTTGCCTACGTATACAAGAGGAATCAGGTCAGGACGTAGTTCAAATTACAATAGGAAAGTGAAAAATATGTAAGGGACCAAATCTGACAAGGATTGCCTACGTATCCCATCGAGAGAATTTAGGTCGAGCGTAGTTCTAAATACATGGAAATGATGATTTTGGGTTTTCTAAGGGAGACCGAATTCGATATGGGTTACCTACGTACCCCGCCGTGGGAAGTCAGGTCTAGATGTAGTTCTATTACATCAAAAATGCAAAAGTACCACAAATAAGCGCTAATCTTGAGGTCTTCAAATGTAGTATTTCTTGATGGTGTCTGAATTGATTGGCTTTGTGCTCACTCTGCCATCCATTTCTGCTAAGATTACCGCTCCTCCAGAAAGTACTCTATGAACCATGTAGGGTCCTTGCAAATTTTGTGTGAATTTCCCTTTGGCTTCTCCTTGGTGAGGAAAGATCTTCTTCAATACTAACTGCCCCGGTGTGAAGTGTCGAGGTTTGACTTTCTTATTAAATGCTTTGGTCATTCTGTTCTGATAGAGTTGACCGTGACAAACTGCACCAATCCTTTTTTCATCGATGAGCATCAATTATTCATGCCTGCTACGTATCCATTCTGCATCATCCAGACCAATCTCTTGGATAATCCTTAAAGATAGTATTTCCACCTCGGTAGGTATTACTGCCTCCAAACCATAAACTAACATATAGGGAGTTGCCCAGTTAATGTTCTGATTGTGTTGCGATAACCGAGTAAAGCATATGGTAGCTTTTCATGCCATTGCCTTTGACTATCCACTATTTTCCTTAGAATCTTCTTGATATTGTAGCCTTAACTGCTCCATTCATCTGTGGCCGGTAAACTGTGGAATTTCGATGATCAATCTTGAACCTTTCACAAGTTTCCCTCAAAAGATCGTTGTTGAGGTTGGCTGCATTATCTGTTATGATTGATTCTAGAATTCCAAACCGACAAACTATGTTGTTGTGAACAAAGTCTGCTACTAACTTCTTAGTCACTGCCTTGTATGTTGAAGCTTCGACCCATTTTGTGAAATAATTGATAGCCACCAGAATGAAACGATGTCCATTTGATGCGGGAGGCTCTATGGGTCCAATAACATCCATGCCCCAAGCGGCAAATGGCCAAGGGGAACCCATCATATTGAGCTCTTTCGGTGGAACCCGTATAAAATCTCCATGCACTTGACACTGACGACACTTTTGCACATACCGAATGCTATCTCTCTCCAGGTCATCCAAAAATATCTGGCTCTTAAAATCTTCTTTGCCAAAGTGAACTCATTCATGTGAGGTCCACATTTTCCTACATGTATTTCTTCCAAAAGCCTTGTCACTTCTACGGCGTCGACACACCTCAACAATCCAAAATCCGAAGTTCTCCTATATAGGATTTCTCCGTTAAGGTAGAAATGATTGGCCATCCTCCTCAAAGTATGTTTATGCTTGCTTGTGGCATTTTCAGGATATTTTTGTGCTTCTATCAATCTTTTGATGTCATAGTACCAGGGTTTTCCATCCAGTTCCTCATCTACATGAAAACAATATGCATGTTGATCATGTATCTTTATATCTATAAGGTCGATGTAATTCTTGTCTGGATGTTGAATCATCGAGGATAATGTTGCCAAAGCATCAGCAAACTCATTTTGAGCTCGAGGGATATACTTGAATTCAATCCTTGTGAATTTCCTACTGAACTATTTTATGTAATGCAAATAAGGCGGGAGTTTGACATTCTTAGTGGTCCCTTCTCCTTGCACTTGGTGAACCAATAAAGTCGGAATCTCCTATCACTAAGAGTTCTTTGATGTTCATGTCGATGGTCATCCTAAGTTCGAGAATACAAGCTTCATATTCCGCCATGTTATTGGTACAGTAGAACCTAATCTAGGTCGAGATTGGGTAATACTGACCTGCTTTCGAAATTAAGACTGGTCCTATTCCAACTTCAATAGAGTTTGATGCTCCATTAAAGAACATCCTCCATCCATCATATGACTCTGATATATCTTCTCCTACAAACAAAACCTCTTCATCAGAGAAGTAGGTCATGAGCGACTTATAATCCTGGTCCAACGTTTGCGAGGTGATCAGCTAAGGCTAGTCCTTTGATTGCCTTCTGTGTCACATACATATATCAAACTCGCTCAACAAAATTTGCCATTTTGCTAGCTTACTTGTAAGCATTGGTTTCTAAAAGATGTACTTGAGTGGATCTATTCTTGAGATTAAGTACATGGTGTATGCAGATAGGTAATGCCTAAATTTTTGCGCAATACAAGTCAAAACGCAACATGTTCGTTCCAACAAGGTGTATCTTGCCTCGTATGGTGTAAACTTCTTGCTTAAATAGTAAATAACTTGCTCTCTTCTACCTGTCTCATCATGCTGCCCCAATACACATCTAAATGCATTATCCATGACAAATAGATATAATAATAAAGACTTTCTAGGGTCTGGTGGGACCAATACTGGTGGGTTGGACAAGTATTCTTTGATTCTATCGAAAGCCTTTTGGCATTCCTCTGTCCATTTCGTGGCAGCATCCTTCTTCAGTAATTTTAAGATAGGTTCACAGTGGATTAAGCTATGAATCGATTGATGTTATTTAGTCTTCCCAATAAACTAATCACGTCCTTTCTAGTCTTGGGTGGAGGTAGCTCTTGGATTGCCTTTATCTTTGATGGATTCAACTCTATGCCTTTCCTACTAACGATGAATCCCAATAGTTTTCCCGTGGGTACTCCAAATGCACACTTTGCTGGATTCAACTTCAAATTATACTTACGCAACTTCTCAAAGAACTTTTGTAAGTCATCCAGGTGGTCTGAACTTCTTTTGGATTTGATAACGACATCATCCACGTACACTTCAATTTCCTTATGGATCATATCGTGAAAAAGGGTAGTCATGTCCCTCATGTAGGTTGCACAGGCATTTTTTAGACCAAATGACATTACTCTATAGCAATACACTCCCCATGGAGTGATAAATGTTGTCTTTTCTGCATCATCTTCATCCATCAGGATTTGGTGATATCTAGCAAAGCAATCGACAAATGATTGCAACTCATGTTTTGCACAATTATCGATGAGTATATGAATATTTGGAAGAGGGAAGTCATCCTTAGGACTGGCTCTGTTGAGATCTCGATAGTCCACACATATTGTGATGTTTCCATCCTTTTTTTGCACATGCACAGTGTTGGCTAACCATGTGGATTAGTTTGTAACCATCACAGTGTCCGGCTTAAACTTTCTTGTCTTTTGCTTAACGGGTAGACAAGTGGGATCAATTGGTAATTTGTGCGAGACAATATCAGTGCTTAATCTTGGCATGTCATCATAGACCAAGCAAATACGTCAACGTACTGCTTAAGCAACTCTATTAACTCTTGTTTTTTCTTTCAACCTCCAAATGTATGCTGACTCATGTTTCCTTCACGATTTCCTCATCTTCTAAGTTGACAACCTCTGTTTTATCCATATTGGGTTTTTTCTGACTTTCAACTTGCTCGATCTAATGTGGTAGATTTTTAGGCATCATACTTTCATCGTGCTCTTCATGATCTTGTTCATCACTTTCACATTGCTCGATAGATTCGTTATATGTAATAACCATTGAAAGAGGATTTTTATTAATATGAGTGCTGAAAAGTGCAAAAGGTAAGTAAAAATAAATAGATATTTAAAACAACGAGAAATTTTTTAAAGAAAAATAAAGGCTTTTTATTTCAAAGCATTCTAGATTTTAGAAGAGGCAAGCAACAAAAGATTAGGCATGATTCAAGCCTCAATTTGATCATGCGAATTTTAAAATAAAAACTTCTTTTCCACACTACTAGGACTCTGGTTGAAACAGGGATGGGCTGATGGTCTAGTTCTGCAAGATTTTTCTTGGTTCGGCATCATGAATGGTCAATTTGTTGAGATTTATCTCTTCCTCTTCTCCGACCATAGTCATGAACATATTGTTTATTCTTTCTACGATGTGATCATCACCAGCTTGATCTAGAATCACAGTTTTTTCTGGTACGAAGACTGTATTGCTTTACCCCAGGTGGACTCTTCCAGAGGCAGGCTCATATATGAGTCTGCTGGTGTCTCTCTGATGCTTCATTTGGATTGACTCAACTATGCCATTGGACTTTGGTCCAAGTCCACTCTTTGGCTGATACCTATACTTCAACATCTCTGACACAACCATTTTTGCTGCACTTGATAATTTTGTATCATCTGGCTCTGTTTCCTCATTGACCCTTACAACTTGCATGATTTCCAAAGTGTGAAAAGTGGCTCCATCTAACTCGTCAGCGTTCGAAATAGAATTAACAGAAAGAATAGGGTGACTGAGCTCCCCGTGAATGGTAACCTCTGTGAGACCCCATTCAAACTTTACACAAAGGAAATGATTTTGCCATGTGAACCCATGGTCTTTCCAACAACATGTTGTAGTTGGATGATACATCCATCACGTGAAATAGAATGGGAAATTCAGCTGGCCCCACCTACAATGTGAGATAGATCTCTCCAATGACACTTCTTTGGTCTCTATCAAAAGCTCTAACTTTCACATGACTTTCCTTTATCTCTCCCATATTCACACCCAAATCCTTTAGAGTGGTGAAAGGACAAATGTTGCATCCAGAACCACCATCAATTAGAACTCGAGTCACAATCTTATCACCATATTTGACTGCGATGTGAAGCATTTTGTTGTGCCCAGCCCCTTCTCCAGACAGTTCATCATCATGGAAAGAAATCTTGTTAGCTTCCACTATTCTTCCAATTGTTAAAGCTAATGTTTCACTTGTGGTCTTTTTTGGAATTTTCACTCCATCTAACACTTCCATCAAAACATTCCTATGAGCTTCAAAACTTATAACCAAAGACAAAATGGATATGTGGCTGGCGTCTTCTTCAACTACTTTTCGACTTAGGCTGCATCTTCTTCCAAAATTTTGTGGCTTCACCATTGGTAACATTCTTATTGGATTATGTTCTTTTCCAAGAACTCTTTGATTTAGATCCTTGGGGCATAATACCTCCCCGAACTAGTCATCCCTTGATCCACGGCAGTGTCGATCATCTTGCCCTTGGTGCGTGCTCGATAGTCCCATGGGACTGCTTTGGTGTCATATTAGCTTGATGTTGTTAAACTTGCGATGATTATTGTTAAGACCCAGGGTACCGCTAGATGTAACACGGCATACTCGACCCCGAAGGTGTCTCATACAAGCCCTTAGCATATCATAAACATAAGTAATAGAAATGGTGTGGAGTTAAAAAGTTTTACAATCGAAGTCTTTTCATAAAATCAAAATAGAAGTCTAGGCATTGTCTCATTAACAATCTAATACAATCAAGAATTCAATAAGGGTCACAACCCTTTACAACATAGTCTCAAAAGAGGAAGTAAGATAGAAATTAGAAATGAAACAACTCTTGTCCTCGAACCATAAGGGCTCACCAAAAGCGTGGAGAGAATCAATCCAAGCTTTAGTCAAAGGAGAAGTACACCTCAACGACCGGAACCTACACTTATAGAAAAATGTAGAAAATATGGGTTAGCACAAAAATGTACTAAGTATGAAAGCCATGCACTAAAATTCTTAAAACATGCTCAAAAGGGACATTTAGTTGAAACCATGCATTTATCAAGTTTAAAAGTCATAATGCACATTTGTAAAGAAACATAAGTCAAACCATCCCATAAGAAGCCCTAAGCTTTACTTGTGTAATGCATAGGTAAGATCCCATAATCCTACCTAATACTAAGTACCACTTTTAGGTCACCAACATCATACATATCTTACCTTGACCTTATCCATAGCCAACATTCATAGACAAGGAAACGTTCATGTTCATAGCTTGTAGCAAGTAAAGTCACCCTTAGCAACAATACATATCATACATGTATAATTCATAAGCCTTCATAGCATAAGAGAACCACCCTATAACCACTCTTAAAGCCTATTTGTGCAAAGCATAAATGGAGTCCCATACCCCCACTCATACTAAGTAGTACCTCTTAAGAAGCCATAGTTATAGTTCATGTTCATATTCTTGTCATAGTTCATATTCTTGTCATGTAGGGAAATAGACTTAACCGACATAGACCATGTGAACTACATAGAATTCGGTGTCATGTTCCACACCGAAAAGAGATGTCTTACTTGCCTAAGGTAGAACTACATGTACTAGCTTTTAGGTGGATCCACTAGCTAAAGTCCTATGTGGGCACATAGTTATAGGATATGGAGATTGCTTCTAGAAACCCCAAACCTATTGTATTGAGGGGGAGATTCCATCTCATGAGGTTACTTTAGATGACCCGGCCTATTGTTTTAACAGGATGGCCTCTACCTCATATTCTATATCCACTCGGTGCTAAGCATAACTTTCCCAAAGTTTACTTATTTAGTCTTGAATTGTATTTACATATGTGAAGGAGTATCTTACCTTTCATTCAACACAACTCATAAAATAGTTCATGGATTCTATTAGGTGAGAATGGACTTTCAACCTTAGAATCATCAATATGTGAGTAAACCTTTCACATCATGTTCATAGTGTGTTCATGAGAATAGTTTTTCAAACAACACAATAATACTATCATAATCATAGATATTTCATACATAGTCATGTGTAAGGGTATGGGAAGAATGATCTTTCAACAATACCACGATTACACCATAGTCATAGCATCTGCACTTTCTAAGTGAATCATAAGCTCATACACAATTCTCATAAATATGTATAAACCCTCATAATTTGCCCTTCAAGGACCATGAATCACATTCAACCAAACATCTAGAATTTCTACATTAGACATAGATAATATCATGATTCAATAAACTAAATTAATATAGACATAATCAATTGACATACTTCTACAATCAATCAACCCAAATCATAATTCACAATTTAGCAATATGAGGGATTCATGGGTTCTTGAGGGGATTTCATTATAAATTAATATTAAATCATCAATTCAATCATAATCCATCATAATTCAACCATTGAAAACGTTTTGAAAGAGAACCCATGACTTAGATTGAAACCCTAGGTTTTGAGGGAAATTGGAAACTTTGAAATCAAGTTTTCAAGGGACTCTATGGGTGAAAGCTACCCATAGATGAAAAGCCACCATAACTTGATTAAGAATCTCCAAGAAATTTGAGGAAGAAGCCTTGAATTTGCCAAACCCTAGCTCCAAGTCTACTCTTCTTCTTCTTCTTTGGGCTTTAGAGAGAGAAATATTGTGAGGAAGATGAACTCTTGGGTTTTATTTTTGATTCTATAAAAGTAACTTAAATTGGGTGGAATTTGAGTAAAAAAAGATTATATACTTGTTAGTAAAAGAGTAAAATAATGTGGGTTCAATTTTAGAAGAATTTCTAAAGACCCTAAAGCTTGAATATAAAATCAACCTACGCCACGCTTTAGCTCGCCTAATGGCACCTCTTAGGTCGCCAAAGGCACTAGGCGACACGCCTAATGGTCCCTTGGCTTGCCTAAATTTCTAGAATGTTCCATCATGGAACATTTCCCATGGGTGATGTGGAGGTCCTTTGGGCTATGCGCTAAGTGGGTTGGCGATCCCCGACCTAGCTCGCCTAAAATTCTAGTAGCTAGGCCAAGGGGGGCTACCCACTAGGAGAGGGAGGTCCATTTGGCTAATCGCCAATGGACTTGGGCGATGTTTCTGCCCCATCTACGAATGGTCCAAAGGAAAAATTGTTTTCCTTCATTTTTCTTAGGTGGTTTAAGCCCTTGTCCTCTTTCTAGACTCTTACCCTATTCATTTTAGCTCTAGTTAGGTCTACACATTTCCTGAGTATTACAATTATGCACAAACATATAATTAGTTGTTTTTGGAACTCATGAGGGAATTAGAATTGATATGGAGAAAGGAGCAAAGAAACGCGAAAATCGGCTAAGGTAGGAACTAGCCACTGGTTGGCGCGGCGAGCCACTAGAGAAAGTTCAGAGAAGGCTGCATGGGGCTCTAAGAGGCGCGACACGTCAGGCCTTGAAATTCAGAAAAGGTTGCCTGGCGCTCTGAGAAATGCGGCACGCCACAAGCCAAATTTCAGAAGCCAATATCTAGCGTACTAGTAGGCGCAAAGCCCCACCCCTGTTTTGACTTTTCTAGAAAAAACAAATTAAATAGGACTCCTACTTGAAGTATAATTTGGTTTCAATTTTCCTAACATCTATAAATAGACCCTTAGGGCTATATTGTAGGGAGTTCAACATTGTTTTGGTGTGCAAGAGCAAGTTTCATCGTTTGTAATAGGTTTCGATTATCTAACTCTTCTATTTTTCGAAAATCACATGAACAATTGTATTTTGTGGTTTTCTAATAGTATGAGTGGCTAAACACCCTAGTTGTGGAGCTGTAGCTACGAATCGAATGTTGAATATTTAAGGTCTATGAATTAATTCTTGGTTCATTATAAGTTACTTTTATATTCTTGTTTTAGTATTTTATACTCGATCACCATAAGATAAATCTATTGTCTAATTTTAAAATTAAGAGAGGAGGGGTTAGATACACCAGAGAATATAGAGAGCTCAATCATCCATTAAGTTGAGGTGATTTATGTTTAGGAGTGACGTCTTGATGAACAACTTGCTTGGTTACGAAATATGATGAAATATAAATGCTCACCAGTTAGGCCTATTTATCCCTGCTCAACTATGTAGTTAGACAGCTAACTGGAGTAGGCGACTAGAGATCGAGAGACCCGACTCATACAATTAACCGTGTAAAGCAGCAACTTGACAACTAAAATTAGTTCTAAGCTGATAATATGATATATGAGATTCCTTGCATGCTACAACCTTGGATTTGTGTTTTACTTGCTTGAAACATCATCTTAAAGTCTTTTGCAATTAGTTACTTTTAATTTACTGCATAATTAGAAATAATAGTTAAATAACCATCACCATTTCTTAAATGGTTACTTTTATTTTATTTGTAGAATTGAGTATTATTTATAAATTGATCATAAGTCCCTTGGGAACGATAGCTCGTTTCTATAACAATCTATATTACTTGAGCGACAATGTACACTTGCGTGTATATTGGGGAGCAACAAGTTTTTGGCGCCACTGTCAGGGACTTAGAAATTGATTCATATTCGATTTTCATAAGTCTACAAGTAGAATATTCAAGTGTTAATAACTTGATCTTAGCTTGTTTATTGAAGGCATTTGACTCCCAAGTCTGGCTCAGAAAGGAGAACTTGTCGAACCAGATAACGAACCCAAAAGAGCTTTATGCCGACATAGAAAAATGGCTAATCAAGGACGTCAAAAAGAATTGGGGCTAGGTCTTTCAAAAAACAATAAGGATAATAACCAAGACAACATGAACAACCAAGAGAACTTGAATAACCAAGAGGTACCCCATATCATACTTGTTAGATGAGTCCGTGATGTGGTAGTCCTAATCACAGCCAATATGGCATCTAGTATATGGAAACCACCACCAGTGGTATATTTGAATTAAAACAAGGCATGATATACCTCCTCCATTCTAATGGATAATTTATCGGTCTCCCCCATGAGGATCACCAAATCTACCTTTGGAACTTTATAGAGATTAGTGATACATACATCCCAAATGGAGTCTCATCAGACTATGTGAGGCTAATGTTGTTCCTATATTCGTTGTTAGGAGCTGCCAGAAAGTGGTTAGACCAAGAGCCACCAAACTCCATCACTACATGGGATTATCTAGAAAAAAAGTTCTTTGGTCGATTTTTTTCATCCAAGAAAACCACACAGTTGAAGAATGATATATTAAGCTTCAATAAAAACCATGGGGAGGATATGTACAAAGCATGGGCTCGGTTTAAACAAATGTTTAATGCTTGCCCGCACCACATGCAAACTAATGAGGTACTTGCTCACGCGTTCTTTGAGGGTTTAGATTATAATGCATGTGTACTTCTTAATAGTGTAGCAGGTGGACAAGCCCTAGCAAAAACCTATGAATAGTTATTCTACTTACTCGATAGACTCTCAGAAAGAAACCCAGGGTATGATGGGGAAATGCCTAGAACCACAACCCAAAGAGCCGCGGGAATCTTAGATGTAGATCAAGCCTCCGCCATAAATGCAAAATTGGATGCGATGCAACATAATATAACCATGCATTTCAAATAAATGTCCATAAACCAAGAACCAGTTAACATGGTACTACAAGCAGCGAATGGGTGTGGGGTATGTGGTAGTGGAGCTCCAGAAACTGAATAATGTAAGGCAAACCCAGATTTCGTAAACTATATGGGTAATGCGCAAAGAAATGGAGGTCAACAAAATTATGGTGATACATATAACTCTAGTTGGAGGAACTAGCCTAACTTCTCATTGGGTGGGAACAAAAACCAAGCGCAAGGGGTTAACCAATACCGTTCCCAAAGGGTTGGGCAGCAATACCAAAATTCTAACCAATGCGCAAATCCTAGTGCACCAAAGAGAGGGATGACTAATGAAGAGTTACTCCAAATGATCATGGTTGAACTAGGGAAAAATATAAATGCTAGGATAGATAAGCAGGATGAGAACATCAAAAACATCCAAATGTCCCAAATGAGTTTAGAGAAACAAGTTGCGCAAGTAGCCAATTCTTTAAACTTGTGACCCAAGGTGGGCTACCCGGTGATACTAAACCTAACCTCAAGAAACTGATTGCGGTAAAACTAGAAGTGGGTTACAACTAGAGGAACTAGCTCCAAAGAAGAGAGATGTTGAGGTAGGTAATAGAGAAAAGAAAGTGGAAGAGGTAGTAAATAACTCCAATGTTAAGACACCCGTTCCTTAAAAGAAACTACCCCCTCCATTTCCACAAAGATTCAGAAAGCAGAATAAAGACGAATGCTTCAGTAAGTTTCTGTCTCTTATTAAACAAGTTCATATTAACCTGCCTTCGGTTGACGTTTTGTAGGGTATCCTAAAGTATGCTAAATACGTGAATGAGATAGTGGCTAACAAGAAGAGGCTCACAGAATATGAAATTATAGCACTTACTGAGGAGTGCATCTCTATAATTCAAAATAGATTACCCAAGAAGTTAAAAGATCCATGTAGTTTTACTATGGAGATTACAATTGGGCAAAGTGTTCATGACCGGGGGTTGTGTGATTCGGGTGCTAGTATTAATCTTATTCCCTTATCATTGTATAGAAAGCTTGGGTTGGGTAGTCCAAAACGAACCATTGTCATTCTCCAATTCGTTGATAGGTTCATTGCTAGGCCAGAGAGGGTAGTAGAGAATGTGTTAGTACAAGTAGGTTCATTGATTTTTTCGGTGGATTTTGTGGTCTTAGACTTTGAACCCGATTCTGAAGTTCCATTCATTTTGCAACGTCCGTTCTTGGCCACGAAGAGGGTATTGATTGATGTTGCAGCTGGGCAATTAACTATGATGGCACATGATAAGGTTGAAGTATTTGATGTCTACCGCGCTTTAAAATTTCCTTCTATTTATGAAGAGTTGTCTGCTATTACAGTGTTAGATCACATAGTAGAATCGCAGTTAGTTGTGCCTGAAGATCCCTTAGAAAGAGTATTAGTGGGCCATGAGGTAGATGGAGATACTAAGGCTTAATAGATAGAAAAATGTTTGAATCTGGCATTCATTGATAGTAACAAGCGTAGAGTGGAGCCATTAGATCGTGAGTTAGGGCTTCCACCCAAACCCTCAATCGAAAAAGCTCCTAAATTGGAACTGAAAACTTTGCCTGCTCACCTAAGGTATGCGTATTTGGGTACTAACGAAACTTTGTCTGTTATACTTTCTGCAGAGTTGTCTGAAATATAGGTTGATGCGACATTAAGGATCCTCAAGCGGAGAAAGAAAACTATTAGATGGCATATGGTTGATATTCATGGGATTAGTCCAGTGCTATGTATGTACATAATCTACATGAAAGAGGATCAGAAACCAAGTTCACAACATCAACGTAGGCTAAATCCTTTGATGAAAGAAGTGATGAGAAAGAAAGTGATACAGTGGCAAGATGCTGGAATTGTGTACCCGATTTCTGATAGTAAGTGGGTAAGTCATGTGCAGTGTGTTCCCAAGATGGGAGGTATGACAGTGGTAAGGAACGAGAAAAATGAGTCGATTCCTACTAAAATAGTGACCGAATGTAGAATTTGTATGGATTACCGAAAATTAAATGATGCCACCCGAAAAGATCAATATCTGATTCCCTTTATTGATCAGATGCTTGACCGACTAACAGGGTAGAAGTAATATTGTTTCTTAGATCAACATTCCAGATACAACCAGACTTTAATTGCACCTGAGGATTAGGAAAAGACCATGTTCAATTGTCCTTATGGTACCTATGCTTTCAAATGCATGCCATTCGAACTTTGCAATGCGCCGATGACTTTTCATAGGTGTATGATAGACATTTTTCATGATATGGTGGAAGACTTTGTAGAGGTGTTCATGAATGATTTCTCAGTCTTCGGGAATTCTTTTGAGGTATGTCTCTGGAATCTTGATAAAGTACCAAGTAGGTGTGAGGAGACTAACTTAGTGCTAAATTGAGAAAATTGTCATTTTTTGGTTTGAGAGAGGATAGTTTTGGGTCATAAGGTGTCGAAGTCTGGATTAAAGGTTGATAAAACCAAGGTAGAAGTTATGGAAAAATTGCCCCCACTCATATCTATAAAAGGGGTATGAAGTTTCCTTGGTCATACAAGTTTTTATTAGAGATTCATCAAAGATTTCTCCAAGATTGCAAGACCGATATGCAGTCTTTTGGAGAAGGAGGTGAAATTTAATTTTGATAAGATGTGCTTGAAAGCTTTTGAGTTGTTGAAGAGGAACTTAATTGATGCTCCTATCTTAATTGCTCATAATCGGGAATTACCATTTGAACTCATGTGTGATTCAAGCGACGTAGCAGTGGGTGAAGTATTGGGACAAAGAAAATATAAGGTGTTCCACTCGATCTATTATGTAAGCAGGACCCTAGACTTTACACAAGCTAATTACACAGTGACCGAGAAGGAGATGCTAGCTCAGGTTTTCACCTTCGACAAGTTCAGATCGTATTTGGTAGGTACTAAGGTAATTGTTTTTACTGACCATGCAGCTATTAGGTACCTATTCAACAAGAAGGAGGCTAAACCAAGGCTGATTCGGTGGATATTGCTTTTCTAAGAATTTGACCTTGAGATTAAGGATAGAAAAGGTACTGAAAATCAAATAGTTGATCACTTGTCTAGGTTGGAGGATTTTTCCCATGTGCATGAAAGTGAAAAAATCCGCGAAGAGTTTTTGGATGAACAGTTGATGGCACTAGATATCTCTCAAGTGCCTTAGTATGCATATATTGTGAATTTGATAGTAAATGGAAACTACCCTCCTGGTGCAACCACCCAACAAAAGAAAAAGCTCAATCATGATACTAAGTTCTACATCTTGGATGAACCGTTCTTATTCAAGCAAAGTGTGGATCTGGTGTTGAAAAGATGCATTCCGGAGTAGTGCTCGAAAGTTGTCATGCTAGCCCATATGGAGGACACCATGGAGGAGAGCGCACATCGCATAAGGTACTACATTCTGGTTTCTTTTAGTCCTCGTTATTTAAAGATTCTATTGCTTTTGTGAAGGGTTATGATAAATGCCAAAGGTTGGGTACTATTTTAAGAAGACATGAGATACCGCTAAGTAACATTTTGGAAGTAGAATTTTTTATGTGTGGGGTATTGACTTTATGGGTCTCTTCCCACCATCTAGTGGAAACCAATACATTCTTGTGGCTTAGATTATGTGAGTAAATAGATGAGGTTGTTGCTCTTCCCTCGAATGATTCAAGGGTTGTGATCAAGTTCACCAAAAAGCATATTTTCACTTGCTTTGGCACTCCAGGGGCAATCATAAGTAATAGAGGTAAGCATTTAATTAACCATCTAGTGAAAAATGTTCTTGCTAAGTATGGTATTCGTCATAAGGTTGTTACATCTTACCATCCTCAAACTAGTGGCCAAGTGGAAGTTTCGTATAGAGAGATGAAGCAAATTTTGTAGAAAATAGTGAAAGCACAAAGGAAACATTGGTCTGAGAAGCTTGATGATGCATTGTGGGCACCCATACGGACTTCTCCCTATCACATAGTTTGGTAAAGCATATTATCTTCCGGCAAAATTAGAACACCAAGCTTAATGGGCAATTAAGATGTTGAATTTAGATCCCGAGCTAGCCGGTAGGAAGAGAGTCAATCAACTACATGAACTTGAGAATTTCAGGCTCCGTGCTTATGAGAATTCCAAGCTCTATAAGTAAAAGACAAAAAGGTGGCATGACAAGCACATGGTTCAACGTACTTTCACTCTGGGAGAAAAGGTACTACTTTTTAACTCTATATTGAGGTTATTCCCCGAAAAACTAGGGTCTAAATGGAGTGGTCCTTTCGAAGTGGTGAGAATGACACAACATGGGGCTATTGAGCTTAAAGGTGAAACTGGCCCTACGTTATTGGTAAATGGGCAAAGAGTGAAACACTACTTTGGTAAAGATTCGGATCGTGATCGGGAGGCTGTTGAGCTTAATGATGAATGATCCAAGCTGAGTCATGCTGCGATGTTAAATTAAGCGCTACACAGGAGGCATCCGATGAACAATATATAATAGATAGGTCATTGGTTTTTGAATTTTGATTTTTTTTCTTTTAGAGTAATTTCAATTCTTAGAATTTAGGTAGTTTTTAGATTTATTAGTTCTAGCTAGATATGATTTTTCATTATTTGTAACGTAGTTTGTAATAGTGAAAAAATGAAAAAAAAATAGAAATAAAATATACCTGAAGCCAGGCACACTGTCTGGCGCCGTACTTGCATTCAAACTTCAGAGCACCACTCATGGAGCGAGGCTGGCGAGCCGCGCCCCAGCCCTTTTTTTTAATGGGTTGATTCGACCTTACCGAAAATCGACCCAACCCTCTTAAATCCCTAAATTTCCATTCTTTCCTTTGTTCTCTCTTAACCCAACCGAACAAACCCCCTAAAATTCTCCAAAAAACCTTTCTTCGTCCTTTTCTCTTCACCTCATACACTCCCCCATTAAAGTTCCACTCCACCTTGTTCTTCCACCAAAACCCACCATAAAAACCCATATGTTGCCACCACTCCTTTCCAACTCTTTCTACAACTCTCTTCTCTATCTAAACCAATTTTTTTTCTCTTCTTCTCCCTACCCCACTGACCAACCCGACCCCCTTCTACTTTGTTCAATTATTTTTCTCCATTATTTCTTCTTCTTAGTAGGTACTCATTGCACCAAAGGCAAGAAACATTGCAAGTGGAGCGGGTTCTAAGAAAAATAGAAAGGGTGAAGCTTTCGATTCTTCTAGTGGCCGGGAACTAGTTTGGAAATTCAGGAAGAAAGTTGTGGAAAGACATGGGTATGAGTGGTTTGAATGCCAAAAAGAAGCTATATACATGAGGGATGAGTATGTTAATAAGGTACGATTGCAATCCCAATTTCTCGTAATTTACAATACTGTGAATACTCTGGGGCTGCGGTTTATATTTTAAAATTTGAGGGATTGTAACTTATTGTTGGTTTGGGAGTTCTATGCCAACTGGCTCACTGAGACTAGGTCTAATAAATCTGTGTCAATTTGGGGTAGGGATATGAAGTTTACTACGCAAATACTGAATGAGTTTTTAGGTACCCCGAACTGTGTTGCTGATGACTTTGCTAGGTTGAATGATAAACCCCCTTATAGTGATATACTTCATACATTATATGGGGTGGAATCAACTGCTAGGTGGGATAAGAGCAAAGATACTAGGAGGCACTCTACCCTTCATTTTACTAATTTTAATCAGGTTGTGCGTGTGTTGTGTATATGTTGATAAAGCGTATGCCCATTAATGTTGGGGTAAGTTTGAGACAGAATATAATGAAGTTTAGAAACAATATGAGGTGGAGATTTTGCTACGGTGGGCTGATAACCCGATTTATGAGGGCTAAGGGAATTGAGGAAGAAGCGGTAGACCTGACTGTTGCTTTCTACCCCAACTTGACTGGTAAAATAGTAGATGTGACTCGGACCAAGGCATTAGACACGTCCCATGGACCTGTCTTGTCAGCCTAGGAGCGACAGGCTCGAGATGACAACATAATGGCTAGGATGTTTGGTATGGAAGAATTGCAGCTTAGGATTAGGGGCAGCCCGATCATAGATGAGGAGATAGAGACCCTGGCGGATCGCTACCCGTTGACAGACAGTGCAACTTTTTTATATAGAACTAGTCCCGCTTTTCTGGAGCCTCTAGATGATGATGAGGCCACAACGAACGAGGAGATGGATGAGGATGATGATGATGTAGATGAGGAGGCGAATGCCTTAATGGTTTTTTATGGTGGTCATGATGACGACGAGGCCTAGAGGCATGAGGGAATATTCCTATCTCTATACTATATTTTAATTGTGCACTGGGACAGTGCTAATTTTTAAGTATGGGGTGGGTATTATATCTCTGTTGTATATATCTTTTAAAAGCTTTATCGAGTCTAGTTTTAGTTTAGTTTAGTTTTATGTCAAATTTTTTATTTTGGGTTCCTCAACATTTGTTTCGGTACTTTTATTGAGGATAGCCCCTTTGAACCGAATATGATTAGTTTATTACTTTATTGAGTCATAGAGTCGTTGTAGGAGTGACGGTTCCCGATGATGGATGGATGACGATCGTCCTAAGGGAAAATTAGTCACATAGAGGAGTAGAATTAAATAACCAACCTTGGTATTTTGAAACTATGTTCGAAAAAGTTAGTCAGACGTCATGGGTAGTCATTATTGGAAAGATGCAAAAGAATGATAACCTTGAAACAACCACGTGTTCTCAGTTTTGACTCTAAATAAAAATAAATGGGCTTAATTGTGTAGTAGTATCATACTGCAAGTTGTATGAGCATGCTATTTGATAAATCCTTATGTGTGTTGTGATGCCATGTGTTAGTTCTTCTTGCTTCAATTGATATCTAGAACTTTCTTAGTGTGTGTGATTGAGTAGCTTGTATGACTTAGGGAATGTGATTGAGGTGTTTCTTTGAAAAAGTCAATTCTTGACTCTAATTGTATGCCTACCAATTGAAATTACCCTTAGTGAAGCCCCATTGAGCCTTTAGCCTTGTCTGTTGATAAGCCACTTGATAAGCCGAAACCCGTTTGCTTGATACCAAAGTCTTTTGATCCCTATAAAATCCTTAATGCACTATGTTAAGAAGAAAGGTTGAAAATGTTGGTTGATATGAGAAAGGGTGAAATGCTATATTGTGTGGAAAAGAAAAGAATCTCTGTTTTGGCCCTGGTCCTTAGTGACAATGTGCACCTCAACTCAATTGAGAACGTCTATTTCTAAAGTATGCTCTAAATATTGGCCCTGGTCCTACCAAGGATATTGTGTACCTCACCCAGACCTTAAAGTCTTAAGTTGAGGGTCGCTAGTGAAAAGAGATATAAAAAATAAAAAAATAAATAAGAATAAAAAAAATAAAAAATAAAAAATAAAAAAAGAGAGAATAAAAGGGCAAAGATGGAGCAACAAAAAGGGGAAAATATTCATGAAGTGTGTGCCAAGGAGAAAAAAAAAAGCTAAGTAGGGTGTTTGTTGGAAAAACAATGACATGTGCATTAGGGAGGTGTAGTCACTAAAAGGAGTCTTAAATAGTCCCTCCCTTATGATAAGCCGACATCATAACCAAATAGAAGTCCTCTTGATTCCTTGAGAAATATAATTTAAAAGTGAAAATACACTATGGGCAAGCTTATGGCATGTTAAGAGAAGTAAGAACTTCATTTGTGAGGGTGAGTGCATTGTTTAAAAAACAGGCCATATTCATAATATTATTACTTAATCGAAAGGCTATACTAAACACAAATGAGTGAGGGCACTCATGACATATGTTTGGATTATCTAATTGGTGAGTTCGTAAGAGTTTGCTTTAGCCCGAAAAAATAGTAAAAGAGTCATTCTTTGAGCATATGTGTTGTAATATGGTATATAAATGTTGAAATATTGCATCCATTGTGAACTACAAGATCATGATTAAAAATGTTTGGTTGATTTTAAGGTGGATTGATAAGTCCAAGGGATATGAAAAAGAGTTGATAGTCCAAAGATTGTTTGAGGACAAGCAAAGGTCTAAGTGTGGGGTGGTGATCTTAGGTCTATTTATATGCCTAAGTTGTCAATAGTTGCCCATGAATTGATTGAGTTAGTAAATAATCTTGACTGTATTAGCTTGATGTTGTTAAACTTGCGATGATTATGCATTAAAACATACGATTAGTTAATTCAGGAACTCTCAAGGGAATTGAAATTGATAAGAAGCAAAGAAACACGAAAATCGGCCAAGGCAGGAATCACCAGTGGCTGGCGCGGCGCGCCACTGGTGAAACTTCAGAGAAGGCTGCATAAGGCTCTGAGAGGCGCGATGTGCCAGACCTTGAAATTCAAAGAAGGTTTTTTGGCTCTCTGAGAGAGGGGATGCGCCATAAGCCAAATTTCATAAGCCAGTGCATCGCGCACTTGCAGGTGCGAAGCCCCATCCATGTTTCGACTTTTCCAGCAAAAACATGATTAAATAGGACTCCTAGTTGAAGTAGAATTTAGTTCCAATTTTCCTAACATCTATAAATAGACCCTTAGGGCTATATTGTAAGGAGTTCAACATTATTTTGGTGTGCAAGAGCATGTATCATTGTTTGTAATAGTTTTGATCTTCTGACTCTTCTATTTTCCAAAAATCGCATAAACTATGTATTTTGTGGTTTTCTAATAGTATGAATGGCTAAACGCCCTAGTTTTGGGGTTTTATCTACGAATCAAATGTTGAATATTAAAGGTCTATGAATTAATTCTTAGTTGTTATTATAAATTACTTCTATATTCTTATTTTAGTATTTTATGCTTGATCACCAAAACATAAATCTATTGTCTAATTTTAAAATCGAGAGATGATGGGTTACATAGACCATAAAATATAGAGAGCTCGATCATTCATTAAGTTGAGGTGATTTGTATTTAGGAGTGACGTTCGGACGAACAACTTGCTTTGTTATGAATCATGATGAAATATAAATGTTCACCAATTAGTCCTGTATATCCCCGCTCAATAATGTAGTTAGAAAGCTAACTGGAGCAGGCGACTAGAGGTCGAGAGACCCTACTCATACAATTAACCCCGTAAACCAGTAACTTGACAACTAAAATTAGTTCTAAGCAGATAATATGATACATGTGATTCATTGCATATTGCAGCCCTGGAATTGTCTTTTACTTGTTTGAAACATCATCTTAAAGTCGTTCGTAATTAGTTATTTTTAATTTACTGCATAATTAGGAATAGTAGTTAAATAACCATCACCTTTTCTTAAAACGGTTACTTTTATTTTATTTGTAGAATTGAATATTAAATATAAATTGATCATAAGCCCCGTGGGAACGATAACTCCTTTCTTTAAGAATCTATATTACTTGAGCAACCACGTACACTTGCATGTATATTGGGGAGCAACAATTGTTCACATTGGGAGGCACTGGAGTGCATTTTATTAATCCTCTCTTGATCAAAGACTCGATTTGGTTCTTCAAACTATAACAATCTTCTGTGGTATGTCTTTGGATTCCTAAATTGTAAGCGCATCGCTTGTTTCCATCGAAGTTACGAGGGATTGGATCGGTAAGTTTTCCATCAACTGGTTGCAACACTCCTGCTGTCCTCAACCTCTCAAACAATTGGGCATAAGGTTCGGTAATAGGTGTGTAAACGCGAGCATTTCTACCGTCGAAATTTGGATGTGGTCTCGGTACTTATGTTGGTCTATTTTGGTGGATTGGTTCTTGGACAAGGACATACGATCTTAGAGGATTTTGGTATGCTGGTGCTCAGGGTGGATTATAGTGTGGTTGGCTATTAGAAACTTGGTGTGGGGCGTATGAAGTATGTGCAACAAATTGGGGATTGTTGGGGTATCGATGAGATGGTCCTCCCAGTTGGTAAGTGACAGCTAAAACATCCTCCATTTCCTTTTTGATGCCGCCAATAGAACCCGATTGTATAGCCCTACTTGCAGCTTGCAATGCAACCATAGACTGAATCTTCTTGGATTTAACACCCTCCTCTATAAAGTCTCCCATCTTGACCAATTCTGCGAACTTCTGGCCCATCATTGACATCATCTTTTCAAAGTAGACACCTTCTTGAGCTCGAATAAAGTACTTCAAGAGCTCACTCTAATCTAGTGGTGGTTGCACCATTGCGATTTCGGTTCTCCAACATCGTGCGTACTCTTGGAAATTCTCTGATGGCTTCTTCTGTATGTTGGCCAATGACAATCTGTTAGCAGTAATTTCAGTATTCAATCTGAAACGAGTCATGAAGTCCTCAGTCATTTCTTGCCAGTCACTCTATTGTCGAGGGTCCTGGTGATGTGCCGTGAAATATTGGCACATTTAATGCTTGAAAACCAAGGATTAATACTAGAATCGAGTGTATTTATGTGGATATGATGTGTTTGATGGTGCTTGTACATGTAAAACATGTGGACGGGAAAGAAGATAGAAAAGAAGAAAATTTAGTAAAAGTGGAAGTAAAGAGCACGGACGACCTCACGAGCCGTGGTCTTCACTACTGATCGTGGAGTTAATCATAGAGTTGAACCAGTGCTTAGGGTTAGAGGAGCTGAAAAATGATTAAACCAATAAAGACCATGGACGACCTCATGGGTCGCGGTCCTCACAACGGTTTGTGGTGAGAGTCGTGAAGATGATCCAGTGAATGGACAATGGAAAGTTGAAAAGGTAATTGATCAAGTGAAGACCAAGGACAACTACACGGACCGTGGTCATTGTCACGAGTCGCGGTGGTGTCCATGGTGATGATCTAATGAATTGGCATTGTAAAGTTGAAGAGAGAATTGACAAATAAAGACCACAACCAACCACACAGACTGTGGTCATTGTCACGAGTCATGGTGATGATCCAGTTTACAGGCCTTGAAGAACCTATTTTGGGTGAGTGTAAGTGAAGACCACAAAGGGCTTCATGGACCGTGAAGCCCTTGACGGATCATGGAGGTAGTCGTGAAGATGCCTGATAGTTCAGCCTACTTTGAGTATATTTTTAAAACACTTTATTTGAATTAATTAGGTCACTTTTAGTTTTTATCTCTTGTTTTTATCTGGAATGAAGAACGGAGTTTGATATTCTTAGCTTTTGGCTATCGAGACTAACATCGAATTAAGTTTGAAAATTGGATTTTTGATTCTTGAATTAACAAAGTGCTTATCGATTTACTTATTTTCGTAAGTATTTTTCTTGTCATGTTTTCATTATATACTTCTGTATGTTTACGAGAAATCATGAGTGGCTAAATACCATAACTGGGATTGTGGGGTCTATGACGTAAATCTAAATGTAATTTGGTAAAATGAGTGAAAGGTAATTTATATGTGCAAATTATAATTTAGCTTTCATTATTCATGTATTCTACTGTGTGCACACATTAGAGTCAGCTATTTCTGTCATTTGTACGAGAGAAAAATGATAGTTAGGAAAAAGCTAAATTAACCGAAAAAGTGGAGTCAAAGTTCGAGTTCGAGAGAAAAGAACTTTAACACTCTTGTAAGCGAGGGTAATACTTGTAACACTCTGGGACCGAGAGGATTTGAGTGAAAATTATCTGATTAGACTGAGAAGTATCAGATTTATTTAACTCGCCTACATTTTGTAGAAACAAATTGCCTGAAACTCAATTATGAAAGAACATTAATGCAACGTTATGGGGAACATAATCCCAGTTTCATTTAATTATCGAAACAACTTTAGAAATGCCATTCTGTTATTTGTTAAATTAGATCTTAGTTAATAACGTTGGTTACTAGAGCTTTGTATGGACCGTCTAGCCTATCGTGAATCTCAGGTAAGTTGTCCCTACTTAAGTCATGTCAGACTTCTTTATGGACCGTGGTTCCCTTCACGAGCAACTTCGCGGTCCGTCGTATATAACCCAGCAGTACAATGACTCGACCCGCACGCATATAGGAATTAAATTAAAATGTTTATATAGTTCATAAAGCACCAAGGGTCAGTTTTTTGGTCTTCACTCCCATCTATAACGGTTCCTAAAGATCTCACAAGGGTTTCCACCTTCCATAACATCTAAATTCATCAAAGATTCGAAACCCTAGTTCTAATTTGTCAACAAGCTGAAGTCAAAGTTCATTCTCTATTTTTCTAGGCGAAAATTTTGATCCTATTCAAAGTAAGTTTACTATTAACTTGTTATAAGCATGAACTTATCAATAAACAAGTTAGAACTACTATGATTGTGTCAAATTTGAGCATTATTTTCTTATTATTAATCTTTGAATGTATTTGCTTATGAGGGTTTGATGAATTGTTGTGGGTTGGCATAAAATTGGGTTACTATGATGGGTCTCTGTATGGGTTGATGAAATTGATGAGTAATTAGTGATAAATGTTGACATTAGTATGAATTTCAGCTCGTTTTATAGATAAGCAAGCATGACCATATATATTCTACAATTTAAATTGGGGATCGTGAGAAGTTGTAATTATTTACATGTGGGTATGCTTGAATTGGGTGCGAAGTGGTCGTATATGATTGATTACAATTGGATATTAAATTACATGCGCTAAATTGCTATGTTAGGCTGTGATCATGTGTTGAACTTGTTTGACATGCTGCATGATTTGAATTTAGGGGGAATGTGCCAAGTGTAAGTTCATGATGGGATTCACGGACAGTGATGCCAACCATCGAGCGTGAAACCACTTGTGGTCCATACTTGGCATAATCCATATATATTGTCTTCCTTCACGACAGCCATCACAGAACGTGGTTCACTCACGGACCGTGAAGCCCTCTGTGAAACTTAACCAGTTTGGTTCCCTGCTGCACCACAGCCCAAGTCTTATTCACGATGGTTTCTATGGATCGTGGTGACCACAAAAAATAGTGTAGACCCCCGTATAAAAGAAATTGTTTCTGTATTTTTATATTTTTTCTGTATTTTAATTTTATGGCCCTTCCTAATGATAAATTGGGTGACAACATTCTTAAAGCAAGGTGTCACGTTGTAACTACACAAGGGAAGTCTGAGTACCCGATAGTGTGTCATTTTATTGTTGTGCGTACTAATTAGTTTTGTATTTCTTAGGTACTATGGCTCCCCGAAAAAAGAACGCAACCAAACATTCCTTACCGACTGCTTCTCAATTGAAAGGTCATGAAGTGTCAGAATCTAGTAGTTTTGAGGTTTAGATAAATACCTTCATTGAGGAGCACTCACCTTGAACTACTAGATCCCAGATAACGAGAGCAATTCTCCAGAACACTCCTTCCCAGTCTAAAGAAGAAGGTAGCAGTTCTGGTAGCGGTGAGAAATCAGGTCGCCAATCTAATAATGGCTCGGGAGGTAGTTCAAAGTCTGCAAGCAGCTCTCAAAAGGATACAACCACCCCTCTATCGGCAATAGAAACAGAAGCTGAGACTGGGGCACAAGAAGAGATTAGTGTTGTGGAAGGCGATGATGAGATTACCACCGATAATACCATGGTCCGGTATGTTCACATCCATGAACACAACCCTGCAGTGAGACAACAGATGATCGACTGATTCTGTTCAATGTAGAATGTGAACAAGTCCGAAGAGTTTTTCAACAATGCTATTGTGAACAAGACTGGCGACTTTAAGAATCGACCAATCATGCCAGAGATCAAAGTGGTAGTGGTTGATATCAAATCATTCCCCGATATTTATAGGATATTTCAGTTTCATTAGTTTAACTAGATGAACAATGCATCGAGAGAATATTCCAGCCACATGACTAGGGAGTTTTATGCTTCTTATACAGTCACGTTGATGAACTTTGCTGTAGACACTAAGATAACTAAACAGGGGCAGAAAGACATGGCCAGTAGCTGGGGTCCACTCAACTCTATTATGGTTCAAGGCATGCCTGTGGATATCTCCGAGGCTACTATCAATAGGATGTTGCATGGTCCAGAATACACAGCACCAGCTTCTGTTGGCCTTTTTGAGGGGAAACAACATGCAGTCACCAGTGACACTGAGATGGAGGTTCAGAGCTCTAGAGAGCGGGTCTTGAGTTGGATTGCGAGGCAAATTACATCAGATAGGGAGAACGAAACTTGGGTCACAAGAACGCCAGTACTCATCACTAAAGCTTCACTATCCTTTCCAGCCAAGGTTTGGTGGGCTATTGTCCGTTCACAATTGAGGCGTACAGGTAATGATAATACCTTGTCTCCCTCATTGGCTTCTTTAGTAGCGTGCCTTATGGTTGGTTACCCGGTAAATATGGGGTGGATCATAGCGATCGAGATGAGAGACAGGGCACTAAACGAGAGATTCGGACTTTCATTTCCCTGCCTGATAGGGAAATTATGTCAACAAGCAAACATTCCCCCAAATAGGCTAGTTAACAGATGGGGTAAGGTATTTAGACTCACCCAAACCTCTAAAATCAAAGATATCACAAACTATCTCTTTGGTGCGAAATTTGGAGCTGTGGGTTCTTAGGCTGTTGTTCCTCATGTACCAATTGACATTCCACATGCGGATAGAGGGCTAGAGCAGGGGGAGTTATCATAGCCATCTACAGAGGCACCACCACCACCAGCTTCAGCCTCACAGGCTCCAGGTATCTTATTCACTATTCCTATGTTATTTCTTGAGAAATTGGTTGCAAATCAACACTAGACCAAGACCTTAGTCGAACATATTATACACCGAATGCCCTAGCTAATAGAGTGAGATGTGTTAGCAGCGGAGAAGAGGATAGAATATGAGATGCGGAAGGAGCTGGCTATCTTAAGAAACATGATGGATGGTTTGGAGATCTTTGTTCGGGATCGAGTATATGCTATCGGTTCAGTAAACAATGACGCTTTCAAGTCACAATAAGCTGAGATGCGAGCTCAAGTTGCAAAACTATCTGAAAAGCCAATACAGATGCCCACTACAGTCATGTCAGAGTCCTTTACGCAATTGCTCGGTCAGGCACCCTCCACTCAATCACTTGATGATTTCTGGGGTGAACTCCCTACAAGCAAATCAGGCAAGAGAAAGAAAAAAGATGAGGAATCTGGTGATAAGCTGTCGGCTGACCTATCTAAAGAGGAAAGAAGACGACAAAAGAAAGTCTGCAGGGAATCGAAAAAGGAACCCAAAGAAAAAGAAGCACTTGCGTAACAACAGCGAGATGCAGTGTTAGTTGGCGCTTCTGGTAGAAGAGCACCTGTTCCAATGAGTGGTAGCCATCTTAATCCTGCGCTGGTTTCTGAGAGTGCACCTAGTAATAAGGGTGCCAACGCTGAGCCAGTTACCGGCGCCTAGAGCGCAATAGGTATGACCCCTCCTCACAGCCCTGTTTTGTTTCTATATTGACTTTGAGGGCAGAGTCATTTTATTTAGGGAGGGAGCGGTGAGCAACCTGTCATTTTAGCTGTTAAAATGAATAGAGGTTGACTTTATGTTTGTCTGTGATCGCTCTATTTTGTTTTTAAAAAATTGTGAAGTTATTGTGTGTTAGGCTGTGTAGCAGTTGGTCTGTTGAAAATGATGACCTTGATCTGAAATCTAACTGTTAGGATCCTTAGATAACATTTTGGGTACTCACGTGTTGAACATTGCTAATCTGGAAATAAATTGGTGAACCAAGAAACTGGAGAATGTAGTCCTGTATGTGGGAGGTTTGCTAGAAGTCTAACACTAGGAGCAGAAACTAGAACTTGCCCGAGTAGTCTTGTTTAAATCTGAGAATAATTGGATAGGAAAGGATTGGTAGGCCATTTTTGCTAAGTCACTAAAAATCCAAAAATAAAACAACAAAATAAAAAGCTTATCACTTGAACCTGATTTGAGCCTGAAAATCTGTTTTTGTTCTTACCCATTAAATATCATATCCTTGGATCTCTGAAGATACGATGTCACAACTCAGGCCAAAAGCCTAAGTTGAGGGTAATTGCAACCCGAGCAGAAAGAAGAAGTGAAAAAGAAGGTTCAACTAGTGAGCTGAATATAAATAAAGAGTAGAAAAGAGTAGAAAAGAAACTAATGGCTGCTAGGATATACTGAAACGAAGAAAAAAGGGGAATCGCTCAGAAAAGAGTTGTGTGCAAACGAAACTTTGGAGAACCAAGGAACTAGTCACTCACAAACCCAAATATCCATTCCCTAGCCTGAGCCTATGTTATAAGCCGGCAAAGTCCTAGAGTGATCCTATTTCGGGTTTTTGAAAGATAGAGCGTAGAAAGTGAGGGCAAGTCTATGGTAGTTTTTTGTTAGTGATAGAAGTTCTTTGAGAGTGCGAGCGTAGAACTTAGTCCCAATTATCATGAGTGAGGGACTTCTTTGGTGTGAGGACACATTGATTGCATATGAGAGTAGATTGTGTTATATGATAGTTCACAGGCATAATCATGGTTGACTGCGAGTAATGAGATGTCATATATTGATCCTTGCATGTTAGATTGATGGTTTTGGATACAAATTGTGTTTGAGATGACTGCTGCGTAGTTTCAAAAGTGTTTGAATGATTTGAGGACTAAATGTATTGTTTTCTCATCACTTCAGGACAAGTAATGGTTCTAAGTTAAGGGTGTTGATGTGCCGTGAAATCTTGGTACATTTGATGCTTGAAAACCAAGTATTAATACTAGTTACGAGTGTATTTATGTGGATATGATGTGTTTGGTAGTGTTTGTACAGGTAAAACATGTAGATGGGAAAGAAGATAGAAAAGAAGAAAATTAAGTGAAAATGGAAGTAAAGACCATTTGCTTTAAGTTTCCTTTTTCTTTTTTTATTTTGCTTGTTTTAGATTTGATTGGCTTTTTGTGGGTTTAGTATTTTGGGCTAAGCCCAATTTTGTAAGTAACGTTATTTAATAAAAATCTTTAACCATTTAGGTCCTTTTTTTTTAAAAAAAAAAAGACCACGGATGACCTCATGGGGTCGTGGTCTTCACTACTGATCGTGGAGCTGCTCGTAGAGCTGAACCACTGCTTAGGGTTGGAAGAGTTGAAAGATGATTTAACCAAGTGAAGACCACGAACGAATTCACAAGTCGTGGTCCTAACAACGGTCTGTGGTGAGAGTCGTGAAGATGATCCAGTGAATAGGTAGTGGAAAGTTGAAGAGAGAATTGATAAAATGAAGACCACGGACAACCACACGGACCGTGGTCATTGTTACGAGTCGTGGTGATGTATGTGGTGATGATCCAGTGAATAGGCATTGTAAAGTTGAAGAGAGAATTGATCAAGTGAAGACCACGGACAACTACACGGACTGTGGTCATTGTCACGAGTCTTGGTGATGTCTGTGGTGATGATCCAGTGTACAGGCTTTGAAGAACATGTTTTGGGTGAGTGTAAGTGAAGACCACGAAGGGCTTCACAGACCGTAAAGCCCTTGACGGATCGTGGAGGCAGTCGTGAATATGCCCGACAGTTCAGTCTTACTTCGAGTATGATCTCTTTAAAACACTTTATTTGAATTAATTAGGTAGTTTTTAGTTTTTATCTCTTGTTTTTATCAGGAATGAAGAATGGAGTTTGATATTCTTAGCTTTTGGTTTTCGAGATTAACATCGAATTAAGTTTGAAAGTTGGATTTTTGATTCTTGAATTATCAAAGTGCTTATCGATTTTCTTATTTTCATAAGTATTTTACTGTCATGTTTTCATTATATACTTTTGTATGTTTACGTGAAATCATGAGTGGCTAAATACCACAACTGAGATTATGGGATCTATGATGTAAATCTAAATGTAATTTCGTAAAACAAGTGAAAGGCAATTAATATTTGTGAATTATAATTTAGCTTTCGTTATTCATGTATTCTAATGAGTGCACGCATTAGAGCGATCATGTATCTATCATTTGTTTGAGAGAAAAATGATAGTTAGGAAAAACCTAAATTAACCTGAAGAAATGGAGTCAAAGTTTAAGTTCGAGAGAAAAAAAACTTTAGCAATATTATAAGCGAGGGTAAAAATTGTAACACTCTGGGACTGAGTGGACTTGAGTGAAAATTATCTGATTAGATTGAGAAGTATTAGATATATTTAGCTCGCCTGCATTTTGTAGAAATAAATTGCCAGAAACTCAATTATGGAAGAACATTAGATGCAACGTTATGGGGAACACAATCCTAGTTTCATTTAATTATCAAAACAACTTTAGAATTGATATTTTGTTAATTGTTAAATTAGATCTTAGTTAAAAACCTTGGTTACTAGAGCTTTATAGCTAAACCCACTTTACTTTCCATAACTATTTCTTTAGGAAATAATAGCGATATTTGAGTAAAAAGCGACAGTGAAATCATTTATGTAAAGAAATTCTCTATAGGATCGACCTCAACTCACGTTAAGTTATATAAATTGACTTCGACTGTTTATACCTCTTAATAGAGGTGTAAGTATGGATGTATCACCTGGCACGTCTACCAGGCCAATGCTTCTCCATACAGACTCCAGATGAACAACTTCATCCTCAACTTCTCATTTCTCCCTACACCGACTAACTTGTCACAATACGCCCTTGAATGTGCGTAAGGGTCACCTTTTTCATCAAACATGTCAAACTTTGGTGGTTTGTACCCTACCGGCATGTCAATGACTGGATGGATGCATAAGTCATTATAATTAAGGGTTTCCGTCCCCCTAGTGACTTGTAAGATTTTCAATGACTTTCTTAAACCATGAAGTTGGGCATTTGTCGATGCATCATTTTTCAATAGAGCATCTTTCTCCATTTCTGCATATTGATCGACCTCATACGGGATATTAACCACAACTGGCGTTGTGAAGGTAGGAGCTCCAGCAGTATATATAGGTGGAACATGTGTCTCATAGGGAGCGACGATATGTGCCCTAAGTATCTGTTGCATTGAGGTATGGTAGGGTCGCGATTAGAGAGGTTAGGAATGGTCCTAACTGCGGTTGGAGAAGCTAGTGGAACTCGACCGTGTGCGGGAGCGTGTTGAGTTAGTTCTGGCTGATTTGGCAAGTCGGTAGAAGGCAAGCCTGCCTTTGGGAAGTAGATAGGCGTCTTGAAAGTAGGGAAAGTGGTAGCCGACAGTTTGGCCAAGTCTCACATTTGATGCAACTCTTCCCTCAAGATCTCGAGTTCTTATTCCATGTGAGCCATTTTCTCTTCATTTTGGATGTCTATCATATTTCAAGAACTTTCGGGGTTCTCAATAGGTATCATTATGTTTACAGCAGCGTTGAACTTGTCTTTATCGATCATCTTTCCTTTTGATCGAAGGTTATATCGTGAGTCAGCCAGTTTGCAAGTCAACACAAATGAACATACTTTTGGGGATAAATGATGAAAAAGAAATGAAAACAAAGAAAAAGGGAAACTATATTAATTTGGTAAATACTGAAAGATGTAACAAGTATGTAAGTGTAACATATATACGCCAATTTGGCGACATTTAAAACACTTCCTAATATATAACCTCTTTTTCCATGAGGTGGGCCTACGTTGCAATTAATTTGATAATAAATGACCTATTTAAATACATTTTAGATTTGGAGCAAACATAACTTCATTGATTAAGGTAGTTTTGGATGTTAAATTAGGGTAGGCGATCAGAAGCCTATGATATGAAAGTACGGGGGTAGCCACAAGGCATACAAGAGGAATAGGCCACATGGTACTTTGAGGAGCGTATGAAATATTTCGAAGAAGAAAGATGATCTACGGCCAAGTTGGAGCATCATCATCGTCATCGTCCCAATCATAATATTGCCTTGGGTGGTGCTCTTGAGACTATTCAAGGTCGCGCTCGGGTGACATGTCTATCACATCTCCATCTCTTGGGTCATAGATGTTAGAACCCATTTAAGAAACCACTGTGGTCTTCCTCCACCTCTTCTTCGAGGTCCTCTTCAAGATCCTCCTTTGGATCTTCTCCGAGATCCTCTTCTGGGTCTTCTTCGGGTTCCTCTTTCGGGTCTTCTTCTGGATCTTCTTCCAGGTCTTTTCCATTTTCTTCTTTTTCTTCAACCACCTAAATTAAATAATCAATGGATCCAGGAACAATCTGATTATGCATAGATGTGGTGAATCACATGCAATGAAGCATTGATTCTCTAACCCAATCAATCTATTGGTTGTCTACAAACCCTTAATGCCCTGGTAAGCTTGGATGAGCCATATGGTTCACAACATTCTGCCAATCATAATATTCTGGTGTACACCATTTTCCTCTCTTATGTCTAAATCAATCATGTATTCCCACTCGGCTTGCAAATTTCTTATCCGTTCTAATAAGACTTAAGTGAAAGCCTTTATATGTGATCCCATGATCAACCATAGAGGAATGTCTTGGATAACTCTAAATTATTGAATAACCAGAAGAGGTGCATATGGTTGAATGCCCCTTATCTCAATTAACTCGATAAATAAAAAATATCGAGTCCTTGCAAATGCCAATCCTTTTATCCAAGGAAACTTCCCTTGGATGGCATCTCCGATAAGGTTGTTCAAGAATGTGCACCACTCTTCCATTCCTGTCGGTGCGCCCACCCAATTTCGGAGATGATCTTTGTGGCTTTCGATCCTGTTATATGCAACTATGTAATAATCCATTTATGGATCACGACTATAGAAATGTTTCCTCGCCCAAATATATAGCAGCATACTGCAACCCCCGAAGAAGTCGTGCCCCCTAATGCAGGTTGTCATTGAACGAAAAAATTCGGCAAGGACTATAGGCACCAAAGAAAATCTTTGCAGATTGTTAAAGATGCTTATAACCATCGACAATATGTTGATGTCGACAAAATGGGACCTTATCGGGAATACCATGATTCCCAAAAAAGCCATAATGAATACTTTTGGCCTCATATGCACCCATGCTCTGCGGGTACATGCAAATTCATGTTGATATTCATCGTAACCTTCTAGGCACCCAAACCTCTGAAAGAGATAATCTAACTCGATCTTTCCACCGTCCACATATCTTAATGACCGAAATATATGCAGATCTAGGAGACTTAGAAAATCACATGTACAGATGGTTGATGGGATCATCGGTAACCTATCTCTAATTGGTAGTTCGGTAAGACTACTGAACTCCTCCAGTGTAGGAGTGATCTCAAAATCCAAGAATTTGAAAGTTATGGTGCTCGGTTCCCAGAACCCCATTAGCTGAGTAACGAAGACTTTGTCGCATTGTGTCCCTAGAAGTGATAATAATGCTCCCAAGTGCTCTCGAATCTCAGCCCCGTGTATCCTGTGGATATTTTGCCACTAATTTTGTAGAATGTGTGGCGCTAAAACGACCATTTGGATATCCGACAAATTTTAGTTGATGTTCATCTGAAATAAAGGTAAAGGGTGGGTAAGTTTATTTGCTCCAAAGCCGTTAAGTGTTTTAGTTTGGATCATTTATATCAATTTCACACAAAATGTATGTCGTCGAGTTTTAAAGAAGAAACTCATTGACATTTGGATGATTTCCTAAATGCAACGACGATATCTTATATTGTTTTGCCTAAGGCAATGCAACATGACCTATTTCTAGAGTAGAATTTTTTTTTTCCTAGATGATTGAGAGTAGGACTAAGTAATTGCAAGAATGGGCACTATCTTAATTGCATTAACTCTGAAATTAAGGAATTCAAAGAGAGTTTCGGAGGAGTGCAGGAACACCCCTCGAATGTTCAATATGTGTTTGTGTACGACCAAGGACTCGATAGAAAGTGCAAATGACAGTGTAGGAAAGCAGTAACAAGTAGTGTTTTAGAACAAATAAGGAACACAAGCTTGAATTTCACTTGTGACCTTTCAGTCAAAGCAATATATCATTTCAACAAAGCAAATAATAAGTTGAAAATAAACAAGTAATCACAAATGTTATTCCTAAGTTGAGTTTTCTGAGGTTAAAACCTAAGTGAGAGTCCCTAGCAGATTCGCCAAGCTATCGCACCCTATTTCGAACTAGCCGAAATAGTTCACAACATAATATGGCTACCACTCTGTTTTTTTGAATTTTTTTTTTTAGAGTCGCCACCTAAATTTTAAGGAAAATATTATAAAAACCATTTTTTAAATATGTAAATGTAAACTCTGTTTAGATTTGCGAAATCAGTGAGATTCTGAGTAAGGGTTTTGGTTACTCGAGGGGAAGGTATTAAGCATCCCTCAGAGCCTATCCAAAGATAGTCCTTGAACTCAATTTAGGGAAATGATTAGGAAAATTTATTCAATTTATTTGCTTTAAAATTAATGATACGTAAATTTTGTTAGTTTAAGGAAAAAGAGTAAAATACAAGGTATGACATATATACATCGATAAAATTGTAGTGTATTTATCCTATAGCAAAATAAATAAGTAAATAGATATATGTACTTAAAATATACGACAATTTTATATGTTGGAAAATATTGATGTCTTATGTAAATTTATCCAAAATATATAAATGTTAAGTTAAAAGGATATTAAAAATTGTCGTTTTATTTATATATAATTAAAGCATAAAAGAAAAAATGAAATAAAATAGGATAGTAGTTGGGTGTAAATATATAGTAGTATGTGTGAAAAATGAAGTTTAATAGAATAAATAATAATGCATACTAAATGTTAAAATATTATATAAAAGTTTGTGATCTTAAATTATTTTATTATGAAGTATAGTATAGTATAGTATATATATATATATATATATATATATATATATATATATATGTATGTATGTATGTTGTTTAAACATATGAACATTTATTATTTTATTTACATGCAGGAATAAATTGACAATGGATTAGATGTAGTAAAATAATATGTATATTTAAGTGTAGGGAATTTATAAATTATAAAAATAAATAAATAACATTCGTAAAAAGGATAGTAGATAAAAATAATAGGTTATGCGTAGAGAAAACTTAAAATAAAAATGGGGGAACCCATCGGTGGCCCCCTAAACTTGGCATCAATTTTCACTTAGACACCTCAAGTAGGCTTTGTTCATTTTAAACACCTCAAGTAGGGGTCCGGTGTATAATTTTGACACTTTTTGTATTTTCAAAATCGCATATTAAGTGCGTACATCCAGACGCAAGAAGAAGAAGAAAAGAGGTGAGGTCATGGGGTTTGGGATCTAGAATAAAGGAAAAAAGAAAGTAAAATTGAGTCTTTAAAAAATAATTAAAATTTCCACGTGTCACATATCAACTCGTTTATTTTTCCACATAAGAGCGTCTGGATGTACGCACTTAATATGCGATTTTAAAAATACAAAAAGTGTCTAAATTATACACCGGACCCCTACTTGAGGTGTTTAAAATGAACAAAGCCTACTTGAGGTGTCTAAGTGAAAATTGGTGCCAAGTTTAGGGGGCCACCGATGGGTTCCCCCAATAAAAATACATAATTTATACCTCTTATGTGTATGATGTGTATATGTATATGCCTTGTATTTTGAACCTATTGTCATATCAAAAATCGTGAAATAACATGTTAAGAAATAAATATTACTTGGGGCAATATTTGATTTGGAAAAGTGACAATAGCAAAGATAGTTTTTTTTTTTTTTTTTTTTTTTTTTTTTTTATAAAGGGGTGAATGATAGATGTGGCAAGGAACCGCCGGAATTGACATTTTTCCGCGGCCTAGAGTTGTTTCTGACAGAGGTGATGGGGAACACGTGGGGGGGCCATGGAGAAGGAAGAGACGTCTGAGGAAGAGGCGATGGGAGAGGAGCCTAGGCTTCTATGGAGAAGACGTTCTGGGGAAAAAGAAGGGAGCAGACAAGTTTTCTTATCTCTGGAAAAGGTGAAGAAGTGCATTGATTTTTTGGGAAGAGGAAGCCATGAGGCGTTTCTGGGAAAAGAATAGCACAGGGACGGTAGGAGTCTATTTTGGAAAAGAAGAAAAATCTTGGTTTAATTTTGGCGAGGATGGATTAGTTAAATAGTAAAAGGATGGATTAGTTAAAGCTCTTGGATTAGATTGGATGGTCAAGATTTAAGCTGAAAAAGCACAATTCATGTGCTTCCTACGTGGCACACATGGATTGGCTGAATGAAAAAGACTTGGATTGTCAAGTTTTGCTCAAATTAAATATATTAAAATTATAATCTCTTATTTATTAAATAGTCATAATTTATTAAATTAAAAATAATTATTTTGCAAGACTAGCTTATTTGATAAAATTAGTCATTCTAAAAATAAAATTGATATAAATTAGTAACTCATTAATTAGTTAAGCTTCTAATTTTAAAATTGTACAAAAAATATTTATCACAATAATAGAAATTATATTTAATTAGAAAAATCGAGTTAACCCTTAAGAACAATATCTATTTGACGTAAAAAAATTTAAAAAATGAGAAAGTAAGTAGTAATATTTATATGATATATTTAATTTCCATAAGAAATAATATTTATGAAATAAATTTATCAAATAAAATCAATAATTAAAAATCCTTTCGTATTACTACAAAAATTTCATAACGGAGCTACAATTGGGTGTCAACACTAGTGAGATTATTGTAAATTATCTTTAAATAAATAGTTTTGGCCCATGAACCAATCTTGGCCTGGTCCTGATCAAGCCTCAATGGCTAATGACTTGTATGGGTCGGGCTTCTAAGCCCTAGTTTTAAATGGGCTTGAAAAATCCTATCCCGATCCTACCACAATAACAGGATGGGTTGGGTCGGCCCATAGGCTAAGCCCATTTTGACGGCTCTAACTCGTACATAGTATATATAGAGAAACGAGTGTCGAGCAACTCAAAATTTTATCTATACCACATAAGTTGGAACAGATAAAGTTGCATATATTATTTAAAATTTAAGTAAATATTATTATAAATCACAATAATTAACTACTTAAAATATTCAAAATGATATAAAAATTTAATTGACTCTCCTAATTTTATCCGTACCAAACATATATCGGGTCCGTGCATGGTATCTAGTAATAAAATAAGACAGAAAATAAGAATCTTTATACTAATATGGTCTGTGTTCAGCACAAAGTTGTTTGTTCTTTTTTAAAAATAAATTCTAACCATAAATTTTCATGTTATACTACATAATTTTTAGCAAAAGAATATTTTAAAAATAAATTCTTACCTAGAAAATCATATACCAAACTTTACGAAGAAAAATAGAAAATTACTGTGGACAAATTTTATAGCTAAATAGAAAATAATTTTATTTAGCAATATATGAATAACATATTATCAAAAAGATGTATGTTATGTATGAGCAATTTAGTGACTTATTGGCGATAAATTTCAAGACTAATTCTGACTTTTTGATAGTGAAATAAGTGATGAACACATATAAATATAATAATATCTTTATGAATTGATTTTTGATATTCTTTCTAGTTATGATTGAATAAAGGGTAAAAAGAAACTTCAAATTATAATTCAGTAAAATATAAGTATGACATCACTTATTCATCTACTACTAATAAGAATAATCAATATTAAACAATTTTTAGAAAGAGAAAGAATTGTGGTTGTAATAAATTCTTCACTAAAATAAAAAGGACTCTCATAGATTAGATTAGCAAAAAATACATCTACTCCTAATGAAGGTTTAGAAAAAAAAGAAAAGGAGTTAACATGGTAATAGGTAGGGGTGTACATCATCGGGTTGGTTCGAATTTTTTAAAAACCAAATCAAACCATTTGTATCGGGTTAAAATATATATAAACCAAACCAAACCAATAATAGTCGGATTTTTTCAATTTCGGGTTGGTTCGGGTTATTCAATTTTCTCGGGTTATTCGGTTTTTCTCGGGTTTTTTGATAAAGACTAAAGAGCTTGTGTTCTTTTAGTGATTTAAAAAAAACGTTGAACACTAACATGATTTTTCATCCTAGAAAAGCATTAGGTAGTTTCTTTTGGCATTGCAAGCCCATGAGTTCATTAGGCAATTCTCCATTCTATTTGGAACACAAATTCTCAAAAAACTACTACTATTACTATTTTGGACAAAAATCATAAAATAGTATCAATAATCAAGAGTGATTCATTAACATTCGAGAAATTCATGAAAGTAACATAGTGGCTTAAACAATTTGCATAGTCAAAATATTGTCATCAAAAGTTAATACAAGTTATTTACATTCAAATTTTTAAATTCTACACCATCATCACTTACAGCCTAGGACCTTGTACCTAGAGGAACAAAACATTTTTGAAGTGAGATCTTCTATACATATTTTTCAAAAACCATAGCCTGCATCTGCAAAGTAAACAATATAAATCAATTAAGTTGATTAGCAATGGATTAACTAAGTTGATGTTTAGTCCTTAGTTCTTATTGCTATTTAAAGCAAATAGTAATTTGGTAATTAACAATCACAAAAGAATGAACTAATACCTTTGTTCCATGTAGTGAAATTAAAGTACATCAACTGGCTAATCAATCCTCAAAGGTGAGTCGGGGTATTCTGAAAGAATTGAAACAAATTGAATACTAAATAACATTCAAAAGCAGAATCATTTTTAATAACAATTTGAATATAAAAAGTTACCTTCTTCAATTTCCTCAATTTTCTGGACTTCCTCTAATATATCTTCAAGCTTGCATTCTTTAGAGGGCGATCGTAGCCATTGTTGAGTGCAAATAAGTGCTTCTACCGTTTTTGGAGATAAAGAACTTCGATAACTATCAAGAATTCGACCACCTGTACTAAAAGCTGACTCAGATGCAACAGTAGAAATAGGAATAGAAAGGATATCCCTAGCAATTTTCGCAACAATTGGGTATCTACTGGACGAAACTTTCCACCAACTCAAAATATTAAAATCATTGATCTTCACTATATCATCTTTCAAGTATATTTCCAGATCAGATTTTTTTACAACAAATCCCTCTTTTTTCATGTGTTTCTCCCACTGAGATTGCAACAAATCACTAGATTCACCCATCACACAATTATCATTTTCAATAGTTTCATTAGGACCTTCAGAGCAAGAACAATTGTAGTGATTATATAAGAGATTCAAAACATCTCTCACATCTTGAGACTTTAATCTTCCCATCAAAGAGCCATATGCAATAGAAAGAATATACTCTACATATTGCATCTTGTATCTAGGATCCAACACAACAGCAACCATTAGTAACATATTCATACTCTCAAACTTACCCCAATATTTATCCATCTTGGATTTCATTCTTGTTGCCATATCAACCAAAATGAGATCATCATGTTTAGTATACTTGATAATATCATTTCGGAGGTTGAAAAAATCATGAAAGAAAGAGTGAGAAGTAGAATATAAGCTGCCCGAAAATTTTAAAGTTGCCTGATAGAAAAATATGAAGAAACTTCACAAAAGCTTTCACATTCTTCCAATCATCTGTTGATGGATTTTTTGTTGTTGTATTTATTTCTCGACATTGCTTTTGATAATTCTGGTCATCCACATACATTCTTGTAAAAGCTTTTTCAAATTTCAAAGCTTTATCCAACATTGTGTATGTCGAGTTCCATCTAGTCTCAACATCTAGACTTACAAGACCACGGGTGTCAATCTTAACTTTCTCAACAACGGACTTAAAAGTAGCAAATCTTGAAGAAGAAGACTTGACATATTTTATAGCACTTCTTATATGAGAAATAGGCTCAATTTGTTCATCCAACCCCTCTTTTACAATCAAGTTTAAAATATGAGCATTACATCTAACATGTAAAAACTGATTTTCAAACATTACCCCTTTCCAATCTTCAATACGCCCCTTTAAACTCTTAATGGCAGCATCATTTGCGGTTGCATTATCCAAGGTCACTGTAAACAAGTTCTCAATGCCCCAACCTAATAAGCAATCCTCAATCCCCTTGGCAATAGTCTCACCTTTGTGATCTGGTGTTTGAAAAAAATTAAGAATTCTCTTTTGTAGATTCCATTGATCATCAATCCAATGTGCAGTGACAACCATATAAGTATAATTTTGGATTGACGTCCATGTATCACTGGTAAGACAAACACGTTGGTTTTTTATAAGCTCCTTAAGCTTTTCTTTCTCTTCTTGATAAATCCTTAGACAATGTCGAGCAACAGTTACACGAGAAGGTACTTCAAAATTTGGAAAGGCTTTAGCCATTAATTTTTTGAATCCTTCTCCCTCAACAGCTCTAAACGGTTGTTCATCAATAATTATAAATTCGGCAATTGCTCTCTTAATTTCATCCATATAAAACACCCCTTTTTCAGTGGAACCACTTTCTGGCCAACCTCTTTTGATAGGTTTTAATGTTGTTTGCCTCTTATCGGACTTAAATGGAGACTTGAGACATTTCACATTTAAATGATTCCATAATGTAGTCGTCCCATTGACACTGTCGGCAGCAAATGTTTTAGTACAATAATTACATTTTGCCCTACATTTACCTCCTTTAACAATAAACTTGGAGAAATGATTCCAAATTTGAGATGTTTCTCTACCAGTAGTTCCAGAGTTAGGAGCGACCGGAGGAGCTGCTCTTTTTTGCTTCTTAGGAGGTGTGCGTCGATGTGGAGATACTTTACCTTGTTGTTGAGATATTGTCGATATAGTTGAAGGAATATTAATAGTCATCTCTACATCCGTTATAGAAGGTGTAGTTTCCATCCAAAAAGAAAATTGCTGCACATACATAACAATAGTAATTAGTATTCTGATACAAGATTGTGTTTCAACAAAACTTCCATTCAAGTATTGTTCACAAGACTTAGAAGTATATTTCACTTTGAAACCAAAACAGATACAAATATAGGAGTACAAAATATTTGGTTAGAAAAGTTTGATGTATATTACTTGCTATTGCTATCAAAATCTAATAGTCTCTTAATTTTTTATCTCTATCACTTGTTTTTCCTTATCTCTGCGGACCATCACGATGTTTACAATACAAAAACCTCCATACAAATGGAACCAAAACCAATGAGTGGAACACTTGCCCCTTTTTCATTGCATTGAAACAACATAAGTAAAGAGAGAAAAGTGAAACTTATATACAAAAAAAATTATCATCATCTTGTTGCTAAGCTTAACACACCATGGATATGGACACCAAGATGTATAATTTTTAGGTTTATATCTATGATTCAACTATCCAAAATTGTGATGTTGTTGACAATGGCAATACAAGAAAAATATCTAAAAAAAAAAAATCTAAAAACGAGTTAGTAGCAATTACTTACCTAGATTAAGATGAGTTGATGATGATTTGAACTAGAATCGAAAAGACGAGCTCAATGTATGCCCTAATAGTTGAGTGAAACCTAACAATGACTATGCTTATGAAGTGAAGAGCAGCTGCCCCAAATCCTAATAACTTTTGTTAAATGAGATAGAGAATATTATATAGGGTTGTATAATTTATTTGGGCTTTTGTTTATTTCTAAAAATAATAAGTGGGCTCAAGTCTATGTAGCCCAAGTCCACTAATATTAAACATAAAATTGTGAGAAAGATTAAGAAAAATATATAAATTATATATTAATAAACATTTTTTTGTATAAAATAAAATTAAAAATAAATATATATAATGTCGGGTTGGTTTGGTCTCGGGTTGACTTTTTTTTAGTTAAAACCAAACCAAACCAATTATAGTCGGGTTTTTTTTTTCAATACCAAACCAAGTCAAACCAAACCACTAGTCGGGTTTTTTTTTCGGTTTGACTCGGTTCGCGGTTTGGTTCGGTTTGCGGTTCGGTTTTGTTCACCCCTAGTAATAGGCATGAAACTAAGCAACTCATCAATTGTAGAAGATATTTTGTTGAGCCATTATTAGGCAACAATAGACAAGTTAAATGAGAATACTTCACAAAGTCCAACATATCTTAATAATAATAAAATAAATATATACAATTTCTAAAAAATTAAGTACACTTTTCACAACAAGGTTCAATACTCTATTCTACAAAGTCTGAACGTTGGGTGTGCAAGCAATTTCAGTTCTATTAATTGTCTTAAACACTCTATTAATTGACTCTGATTTTATCTTATTTGGAAAAGATAAAATAATAATAATAAAATAGTTTGTACGAGTTAGAAAATTTTGACTATTGATTCTTGTTACGGCCAAACACACACAAAAACTTATGTGATTGTCAAATATATAGACTAAAAAGTTGGATATCACATTTATATGAATTTTTTATTCGACTATTTGTGCTTGTGTTTAATGTGGGTATGATTCTTGTGTAGATTGAATTTACACGTTAAACACTATAATAGATATTTTAAAATTTTCTGGGTGATCGGGGTTAATTACTTGAAAGGTGAGTTGAAATCAAGTATAAATTATTGTGATTATTTATACATGTCTCATATGATTGTTAGGTTACTGGTTAGGTTGATCATTGGAAATCTTGTGCACAATTTATTTGCTAGAATTGTATATATCTATTATAGTGATTCAGAACTTTTTTGATAAAAAGGTGTAGAGTCAAGTTAGCCAAGAGTTAGGGCAGTTAGAGTGGGGTATGTGTGATGTATGTCATACAAGGTAGACTTAAAATGGCTTTAGGGTGGCATAAATAATAGGTTTGGGAAAGCCTTAGAGTGGTAGGAAGGTTGAATGTTTAATAGAAGAGTTAGCAACATAATGAGGTAAGAAGGCTATAAATAAGGCTTATTGGTCATGATTATTGGACCGTGATAGTAAGAGCGTGTAGCTAAAGGTTGGGTTGGGTGATTTTTATATTGCATGTTTTCTTATAAATGTTTACATGATATTATGTGGTGGAATCGAATCAGCTAATTGTGATGCCCATCAATATGTGTTATTTGTACTGATGCTACTTTTGCTATATCACTCTGCATAGTCTGATAGCAAGATCAATGAGTTTTCTTAGGTGAAGACAATGATGGTCTCCGACAGTTTTTACTCTCGGCCCATGGTGGAAACTGTGCCCATTTTTCTTTCATGTTATTCCATATTTTTAGAAGCTCTTGTACCTATTTAGACTAGTTTCTAGGAAAGATTTTTATGATATTTTCAAAAGATTTTCATTTTATCTTCAGTGGATTTATACAGGGGCAGAGGTGTAACTATTTTGAAATTACGTTGAATATATATGTCAAATTATGCGTTTAAATGATATATATTTAAAGTTGAACACACTTGATAAAATCTATGTATTTGATGCAATGGTAAGTGGTATCCATTTGAATCAATTATTCTTGGGTTCGAACCATTTTATAGCACAATATTTTTTGTTTAATTTTGATAGCAACTCACTTGTACACACATAATTTTTGTTGCATCAAACAAATACATTTATTTTATATTATAAATTTTAGTTCACCTAAAATTCTTAAATATTTCTCGAGTTTCTTAATTCTTAATATTATAAATTTAAATCAACATAGAGTTCATAAATAATTTATTTATTTGAAATATATGATTAAATATATAATAATTGTATTTATAATTTTATCCAATATAGAATGCACATTCGAAAAATTCTTTTTTTTTTCTTTTTTGAATTATTTTCATAGATTGTGTGATATGTGTTTAATAAAATATCGACTCGTTTGTTTGATTAGTATTTCACTTTATTCATAATAATTCATATATTTTTAATATTATAAAATCAATGCAGCAGAAAAAACATCTTGAATATTATTTGTATTTGATAGAATGTTGAGATCATTCATGGCAGAATTTCTAGGTTAAACAAAATAACATTTAACTCATTTATCGAAAAAAATTTATTCTTGAACACCCTTAATAAGATTTTTTGGATTTCATATTGGAAGTTGAGATTAAAAAGTTTTTAGTCATTATTTTGAAGAGTTATAGTATGTTTGATTTTCTTCTGCAAAACCTGTTTTAAATCGGATAGTGAAGGTTACCTATCTAGGTGTTAGAATAGGTGCCGCATGACTCGATAGTCGGATCGTGGCAAGTTGTGAAGGTAGTGATGATGATGACGACAATAAAAATTAACTATAGTGATGAAGTGGTATATTATGTAGCAACAAACATGTATAGTTGGAAACAATTGTGGTTGCTAGCAGGGCTGTTAATGAGATGGTTCTGTCGTTTTCTTTTTAAAAAAATTATACCATTTTAATTTTTGGGGATTTTATAATGTATAATCAAAAGATTTTTCAAAAAATATCCAATCATATCGCTTTCTCTTCGATATCAGTGTGATTCGGTTAATTTTTATTTTTTTACTTTTAAAGTGTCTCTTCAAAATACACCATTATTAAAACATTTCTTTCGCAAGTATATCCTTGAAGAAACACTTCAATTCTTCACCAAGAAGCCAATAGTATAAAACCTTATTGTTATATTGTTTGATCTTAAACTTTTAATAAGAGTGTTTGTGCAGATTTTTCTATATTGTTGATGAAGTATCTATTAGTATCTTTTAATTTTAAACCTTATTAATTAAAAACTAGATAAAGACCCAAATCGTCAAGTCACCAGAGGCCTAAAACCTAAGTTGTATTTATATTTGAAAAATGTTATAATATATTTATATATTAAATTAACATATTGTTAATATATAAAATATATTTGCATACATGTAAAGTTATTCGGTCCATGTTCAATTTCTTTTGTAAATTAAACATATCATACCAATTGTTCGGGACAGTTATTCTTAAAGTCAATAATTTTATTGGAAAATGAAATAAATGATATAAATCGATTTGGTATGATTAAATTCTATTAGTTTTTCAAATTATTTTGCCATCCCTAATTACTTGTAGTGATTATGATGACAAAGATGATTGATAGCTAGCGATGAACATAGTGGTGCAGTGGTTAAGATGACTAAATGGTGGTTGGTAACTATAGATAAAATATTAATAATAAATATTATCCACACAAAAATATCTTTTAATAATATTAAGAACATAAAGATATTAATGTAAGCAAAATAACTGCTTACATCTTAATATAACTAAAATAAATTTAAATCAATTAAATAATTAAACCACAAATGCACTTAATTATCTAAAGTTCATAGGTTTATTAAGTGCAAAGATAGTATTTGAGCCTACTTAAAAATTAATGTATTTAAATATTCATAATGACCCCATTAACTTCTTGTGTCTAAACACTTTACTCCTCCAAAATTCTATAATTTTGAAAAAAGGCCCCTATGGGCTTTCTTAATTCCACAGTTTGGTCTCAAAACTCAAAGGGGCGGTGTTTAGACCTAAAAGGGCGACGCCGTTGACACTGTATTGAGGGCAACCATGGGGGATATGGCGGAGAATGATGAGTTTTACCTGAGATATTACGTGGGTCACAAAGGAAAATTCGGTCACGAGTTCTTAGAGTTTGAGTTTAGGCCTGATGGCAAGCTCCGTTATGCTAACAATTCTAACTACAAGAATGATACAATGATTCGCAAGGAAGTCTTCCTTACCCCTTCTGTTCTCAAAGAATGCCGCCGCATTGTTGCTGATAGCGAGGTTTTTTATCCCTACTTTCTCTCTTTTTCTTCTATTCCATTGCATTCTATTGTTTTGGCTTACAATAGGGTTTCGGCCAAACTCGCTTCCTCCTTTCAATTTGGTGTTTAGGGTTTTGGATTAACTTACAGCTGATTTTTGCTACATGTTATTTATGGGGTTTAATCGTCAGTCCAAAGCACGTTTGAAGGATGAGTAGTCTAACTGTGATGTGGATGATTCATATAGCTAGCCAACCCTGTTAATGTGAGGATGAAGCATAATTGATTGGTTGATTGTCTATGGGTTGCTGTCCATTAGCTTCTCTGTTGTTACTTATGTTCTGATGTGGGAAAATCCAAGTTATTTCCAGGCCAATGATTGTGGGAAGGTCAATGAAAAGACTGGATTACCAATTTTTAGAGCCATACTGATCTAAGAATGTTAGTAAGGAGCCAAAATTCTCATCCCAGGAGAAAGATAATCACGATATTTGGAGCAATTTTGGTGCAACATTCATTGCTGATAAGCAAAATTATCATTTTGATAACATGGGAACTAAGTGTAAATTTCTAGATATCAATTTGGTGAAAAGGAGATTTTCTTGTTTTATTCATTTGAATCGTTTTACTAGGAAGAGTTTCTTTAGAAGGAGAGAAGGAGCTGTGGTGGAGGGTTGGGGTTTTTATTTTTCAGGACTAGCTTTCGCTTGTTACTTATGTCCTGATTCTGCCAAGATCATAGTCTTTTAAAGACCAATGATTGTGGAAGATTAATGAAAAGAGAGGAATACCAATTCTTAGAGCCATTTGGATCTAATAATGTTAGTGAAGAGGCGAAATTGTCATATCAGAAGAAAGATAACCACTATATTTGGAGCAATTTTGGGGTTAACGTTCATTGCAAGGAAGCAAAATTTTATTATTTTGATAACATAAAATACTAGATGTAAATTCGTCATAAAAAAACTAGATGTAAATTTCTAGTTATCACATAGATGAACTTTTCTTGTTTGAATTGTTGTCCAAGGAAGGGTTCTTTAAGGATGGGAGAGAGGTGCAGTGGAGGGTTGGTGTTTGTTTTGTTCAGGCTGGTGTCATGTGTGTTTTGTGCAACTCCGACTTTGTATCTCTTCCACCTCTTTACTTCCTTGGTATAAATAACTTGACTATCATTCTGATTACAAAATGGAAGAATTAAAAGGATTTGCGTGTGTGTTTGTTGTAGATCATGAAGGAAGATGATAACAACTGGCCGGAACCAGATAGAGTTGGTAGACAAGAGCTTGAGATTGTGATGGGAAATGAACACATATCATTCACTACATCTAAGATTGGTTCATTAATGGATGTGCAGACCAGTAATGATCCCGAGGGACTTCGTATCTTCTATTATCTTGTTCAGGTTATGATCTACAATAATTTTCTCTTTTTTACTTCTTTATGTGGATATGTCAAAAGCTTCTTGGAATAAGTTGCAATGTTGTATGTATTAATGTGTGAAAATGCAATATAAATAGCTCTGATAGAAATGCACACATCATTCTGGCTATTTACATCCATATTTTATATTTTTATTACATATACATGTAGGTCTCATTTTATCTAGCGGAGTTTATTTTTAGAGGATCCTTTTTCTTCTTTCAAATGGTCTAGATGTACGATACTTTATATTATTATGTTTCACTTTTATTTGGAGCTGTACAAGCAATATGGTATTAGTCTTCATTAGCTAGATATATTACTCACCCAAAGCAGATCAAGGATCCTAGTTGTAAACAGTTAAATGGTGGTTCATATGTGTAAATCTGTTATATGTGAACCTTCTGGACTTGATCTGGTTCCAATTACTGAGTTCCATAAGAAAAATTAACTCCCATCAAACTCCCTCTTTAGATTGCATTGGAAACTGGATGGTGAAGGCCTCTGTTCCATCTTTACAAGAATAGAGAAGAGTGACTTTGATTTGGAGATACTCCTGTTATTGCAGCTAGACTTAGTTTGTAGTCTCATTGCTGCATAATGCTGCTTCTATGGTTGCATACTTTCTCCTTTTTTTCATCTTCCACCCTTTCAATAACAACATGGTTTGATCATGAAGAGAAAGTGATGGGTATTTATTATCGTTTTACTTCTTTTTTTGTTGGGTTGGGGGAGATTATAATTATTAGGAGTAAAAGAAAAGAAAGAGCAATCGATATTAAGAATTCTTGCTGATCTTAGTCTTTAACTTCCTACCTTATGACAATAGTGATCCAGGATGGCAAGAAAGTAGGATATGGCATCAGAATTCAGAGGGGGGAGGGAGGTTTTTTTTGGAGTTTAGACTTGAGAAGAACAATGTGGAGGGGGCTAGGTGCGGAGAGGCCAGCGGAAAGGTTGAAGTCCGTGTGGTGGTATCATGAGGGACTTCAGATGGTCCAGGGATACAATGGCGTTGAAGTTGGTCTGACTGTTTTGAGGGGTAAACATCAAGGAGAAGACTGCAATTTTTTTCCTTAGCATATTTTATGCACCAAAAATAAATGAGATTGTGCACTGTTTAAGGAACAAAGCAGAAACTTTGGTATATAGAACTTTACAAAATGGAAACTCAGGCTCAAGTTGAAACTTATAAAAGTGTGAAGTAGCTCAGCTCATGCCAGATGTGTAGTTACTACACCTCTGACTGGTATTGTGTTGTAATTGTGACACATTGACTTTGCGATGCATCCTGTGCTTTTTGCGATGCATGTAGGGTAAGGCTGCATACAATAGACCCTTGTGGTCCAGCCTTTCTCTTGATCCCATGCATAGCGGGAACTTTAGTCCTGGCTGCCTGTGCTTATTGAACCTAGAATCTCTAAGTAATTTGAAGCTGCAGGCCAAAGGATTGCCTTAATAACTGTGGTCTCTAGTCCTACACTGTTAAAATCTAATGATCCTCTCACTCATTTAAAAAAAATCTCATGATCTGCTCTGTTCCTTTTATGTTGGGAGTGATTCTCCAGGATTTCGTGTTCTCAATCAAATAGTTCCATTGCTTGGTTGAAACTATGGAGGAGTTTGAGCTACATATTGTCACCCTAATAATGTTAAAATTTACCTGGTGGTTGATTCCGAAGCACAATGACTTCCTTTTCTTTTTTTTTTTTTTTTTTTTTCATTTTCAGTAGTGCTGGTGGCTGGACAAGCTCTTCCACCGGTTCCTGGTACCTCCCACCAGCACATGCATGAGGCAACTCTGCTAATCAAGACTTAGAAAGATGAAAAGTAACCACTTTAGCTTTTTATAAGCACATATTGAAGCTACTTGGAATATGAAGAGGCTGGATGGATTAGGTGTCTCGTGAGAATGTTGTTAGCAAGTGACTTTTGAATAAAGATGTTCTATTATCTGAAGCGGAATATAGTAAACTAAGGGGAGATGTTTCTTTCCTTTTTTCTTGGGGGTGGGAGGCTAGGGGTGCGTGGAGGGGTAAGGGGGAACAGAAGTTTCTTGGACATGCATTTAATAAAATGTATGAGTTGCCCAAGATTCCTGTGAGATTTTCTCATTTCATAGAACTAAACTATAGTACGTCTCCTGAACTAAAGAAGGGAAGAAATTAAACTCCCACTTGATTTCTTTTGATCTAATTAATTGCTAATTGAAAACTTGCTGCAAGTCTGCAACTGCTGACATGTTATTATCTTTTAAAGAAGAGTATGATTGATGCATTTCTTTTAAGTTTGTTTCAGCAGCATGTGACTCTGGATTTGTCATTGCAGGATCTGAAGTGTTTTGTGTTCTCTCTCATCTCGCTCCATTTCAAGATCAAACCCATTTAACTCGTTCTTATGGCGTATGCTAAACGTTAGCTGGATGTGCTCAGCCTCATGTTTTGAATGTGTTGAATCGTGTATCCAAAGAGATAGTGCCGTTTGATGTTGTGTTTTTTTTGAATGTGTGGACAAGTCTTTGTAGACCTTGTTTTGTGAGTAAAATAACTGGTGTGTGCTCTACCATTTATCTGCATATGTTTGCCGATTCTGTTGCTATATATTTAGTAGGTCATCTCTGTAGCAACATGGGAGGTTAAATAATCCATCTTAATTAACAAATCTTTTTGGCATCTTTGCCTTTTTCCCTTCCAGATGCTTCTAAAAATAACGAAGGTTTCTCCGGCCCTTTTTCATTGTGCACGAGAGGTGGACCAAATTCCGCGTAGGCTTCGTTTCCGCATACATACTATGTCCATATATTTTTAAATAAATAAATAACATATCATATGCTTTGACAGATATTATATTTTCAACCCCCACGAAAGTCTAGAAACAGAAACAAAATTTGAATTCAATCATCTATGCTACGTCTTCCTAATTATAGTATTTAACACATAAAACTTTTAACACATGAAGAAAAAGTCCATTTGAATCATCATTTTTTTCTTGGAACCTCCAAGAAGCCTGTAGCCCGGCTAAGCAGATTGATGAATTCTGACTGAGAAGGCTGTAGGTAGGGGAACGGAAAATCACTCATTCAACAAACTCAATCTAGCCTAACGTATGTTACAGTCATATTATCAAACTTATGTTTATGTTCAAAATTATTGTGATATTATTTTTTTTTAATTATTATTACCGTTTCGATATTTTCAAACTATTCTACTAGAAAATATAAGAAAAATTCACTCTAAAATATGATCTAATGGTTAATGAAGTAATTGAGACTATGAAATTTTAGTTCAAATTTCCAAACACCAAATGATTCTTCCTTTTTATGATGATATACCAAAAGAAGTCTCAATAATTATAGATTTTTATAGGAATATACTAGTGGTGTAAAAGAAAAAGTAATAAAACATTATTATAAGGAAAATGTTCATGACATTTCCCCCAATACTTATCCAAACAAAACTTATTATAGATCGACAATGCTCCTCAAGACTTGTCTCCCTTCTTCCACCATAACCACCACCACAACATCTCCACTCATTTCCTTCTCCAAATCCTCTCTTCTTCTTCTTCCTTTCTCCCAAAACCCCCGTAAAGTTTCTTCAACCTTTCCTCGCACTTCCAAAACCCCATCTCTCTACTCTCCACCGAAGATGAGTTGGCTCAACAAATTGGGTTTTGGTGCTCGTACTGATACTCCAATGGATTCTTCTTCTTCTGCAATTCCACAAGGACCTGACACCGACATCCCTGCCCCAGGCCAACAGTTTGTCCAATTTGGAGCGGGATGCTTTTGGGGTGTTGAATTGGCGTTTCAGAGAGTGCCTGGTGTTTCCAAGACAGAGGTTGGATATTCACAAGGGTATTTGGATAATCCTACCTATGAAGATATATGCTCTGGGAATACCTTTCATTCAGAGGTTGTTAGAGTTCAGTATGATCCTAAGGAGTGCAATTTTGATACCTTGCTTGATGTATTTTGGGATCGGCATGACCCCACCACCCTCAATCGACAGGTGGGTTTCTGAAATTTTTGTTTTTATTTTGTTTGTGGTGGTCAATAATGGTTGAATTGTTTTGTTTTGGATGGAATTGTGCCATTTTGCTTAACCCCAAATGGTTTGAGTTGAGTTCTGGTAGAGAAATTGATGTTAGAATCTTGTATTTCCATGGTTTGTTAATGTGATTGATTTGTAAGTAGTTAAGAGCTTATTCCCTGTAGGTTGGGTAGCTGTATTTGGTCACTTTTGCTAAGCCTGTTGTCCAATTTGAGTCTTTGTGGGGGCATTCAATAGTATGCATAGTTTGGGTGTGCTCATCAGGTATTTATTGGCTACAAAGTAGCACTAGAAGCATGTTTAGCGTAGTTTTGTATTCATTATTGCTGAGATAATGGTCTACTTCTTCATATCCACCATCCAATGCATGCGGTTATTGATAGATAGAAGAATCATGGTAAAATGTCATTAGGTACATCATCAAAATGCTGAATTTTCTTAAAGATTGTATTGTTGAAGATCATATCTTCTAGTTTGAGGATTTGGTATCCAGTTATTTTTTAAGGGGGCAACCTCTGTGATTTTGGTTCTTTTTGGATGTTCTAAAAGTGGACTGTTGTAAAATTTGGAGTTCTTTCTATTGAGTTTCACTTATGCCATGAAATGCAATATACATTAAGTACCTAGATGGCTAACTAAATGGGCAGCTCTGCATTACCTTCAGGGTTTATTTTACTAGCATCGGGATTTTGTTAGTAGCCAATCATTCTGACATTACAAATTCTGTCTGAAGCACACTTCTCAATGGGCTTCCATGTGTAGATATAAAATGAGATAAATGGTAACAGTAATTTGGACACTTGTTCTTAGCTTTCTTTTTCTGGACGACTTGTAGACTGTTGGTAATGGTCGAGCTTCAAGTTCCCGTGGTTATTTTCTCAAAAAAGGTACTTTTAAAGAGTTCTCAGATGTTTGGGCAAGCTTCTAGGAAAAAATAAGTGATTTTAAGCGGTAGCAGAAGCTATTTTTTGCCACAGGGAAGAAGTAGAAATTGTAGCTTTGCTAGTAGAAAAATTATTTTATTCAAGGAAAAAGTACCTTACCGGAAATTCTTACCAACTATTCATCCTTAGTTTGAACTCATATATCTCTAAACTATAAACAGAATTATACAATATATAGACTCACACACACCAAACTATCCCTCCTTAATACATATTGAATGATGTACTTTGATATGTATAAGTCGTCATATAAGAATAAAGTAATTATGTATAATTTTTCATTTTGTTACTTCAATTTAATTATACTTATATTGATTAAAAAAATAACATGTGTTGTGTGATTCTCTCGTCTGCATTTTGTTGAAATAAAATTGGAGAACTTCATTAGAAAACCTCATATTAAAAAGCACTTTTTGAAATGTTGGCTAAATACAAATGACTTCTTTAGTACTGTCAAATGGATTTGTCAAACACATGTTGCTATTTTAACCGAAGTGCTTCCCAAAAATAAGTAGATTTTGGAAACTTGGAAAAATGGACTCTTGGACCTTCCACGTCTCACCAATTGCAAGTTTTCTTATTCCTATTTTGGGAGTAGCTCCAGTGGTCTTGGGTACCTCTTACTGTGAATTTTCGTTAATGGTCATTATGTACTAAATAATTGTGGATACAAGCTTTAGAGACAGCAGTGTTTGTATAGTTTATCTAACAGCTTGTTTGTGCTGTTTGTAGGGTAATGACGTTGGCACCCAATACAGGTCTGGAATTTACTTCTATACACCTGAGCAAGAGAAGGCAGCACTAGAAGCGCGAGACAGACAGCAAAAGATATTGAACAGGAATATTGTTACTGAGATCTTGCCTGCTAAGAAATTTTACAGAGCTGAGGAGTATCATCAACAGTACCTTGCAAAGGGGGGTCGCTTTGGTTTCAGGCAGTCTATTGAGAAAGGATGCAACGATCCCATCCGATGCTATGGTTAAGACCGCTCTGTTTGCAGAAGAGAAATAAATGGATTCCCTGTTTGTTCTTGTAAGCTATGTTTTGTTTATAGGCTTGAAATTGTGATTTTATACTAGTGTATTTATTTCATCGACCTGTTATATAATTTACAAAAGAACAGCCAACTGTATATTATTGCAGTTTCAGGTTATTTCGTCTCTGTTAGTGTCATTTCTCATATTAAAACTTGCATATAAGATATATTGTAGATATTTGGATGATTTCAAGACTTTTTTAATTTTATAAGGGCCACCGTAGATTGTAAATAGACTAGCTAATAAGTGGTTATAGTGTGTTTGATCAACTGTGTAAATTTATTCGTTGGTCATATAAATCTAATCTCAAACTTAATCTTGAATATTCCACCTTATTCCATCAAACTTGGGATTATTTTATCCCCACCCCAGAGGGGGAATAAATTAGTTCAACGATTTAATCCCAAGATAATTTAGTCAACATACCAAGCAATACCTAATGAATAATTGTAAGCTACACAAATTTATACACAAATTCTAGAAAAAAAACGTCTAGAAAACAATAGCTGCTGCAAAGCAAATGCTGGAAAAAGCAGTGTCATTTTCTCTTTTGTTCAAGTGCTTGATGCAGGAAATAAGGAACTGAAAGTAATAGCTGTTCAAGCATTGCAAAATACAGTAAGCCGAAAATCCATGAAAGCTGAACTAGAAAAATTTCAGTTCCTTAATATAACCATGTGACAAGCTGGTATTCATTGCTACAAGTCCACGAAAAAAACTCATCCGCTGATAAGTAGTTCGAAATTTCAGGCTGTAGAAACAAGATAAAACAAATCACTCAATTGAGTCACACAACCAAAAAGCATACATGAAATAAACTGAAGAGAATCAGCAACTGAACAATCATATAGTGATTCAATGAGGAATATTTATGAATTCGTGTACAGAGTTCACTACTTGATACGAAAACACACATTTGCAGTTTAGACAAATGTTTTTAAGGATTTTGGTCCAGCCTGGATGGTAAGTAAGCCTTATTTCAGCAAGTCTAAAACTAAGAGGCCCAATAAGTATTAACTCCCTCATGTAGTTATACAACCATTTAAGTTATTCTACATCCAAGACCAACAAATGTCATAAAAAGTAGGAAATTAAGCATAATGAATGTTACAAGAGATCAAAGTTTGCAAAATTAAACGTAAATGGAATATCAAGGGATCAAAATGATGAAATGACAAGTGCACAAAGATTATAAAACATATACTTCAAATATCATGTCAAGAGGAATAGTCCTACATGAGTAGTTCTTCAGTACATTCTCCCCTTGCACTTCCGAGAGCCACATCTACAATTCTTTCTCTTCATATCGCCATTTTTATCAGAAGCATGGTCAACATGGTAGTTGTAGTGACAAGTAAGCTCCTCTAATGGAGCAATACTCTCAGAAGCTAAAAACATTATGTGAGGTACTCTCTTATCACCATGGTAATACATGACATTTTGAGCATAAAGGTTTGGTGAGCAACTATGGTTGATAAATCTTCCAACATTCCCATATCTTAACGCATCAAGGGTAAAGCCATCTTCATCCTTCCTCATCAAAGAATTTGACTCAGCTTTGAGGTTATTATTACGCGCAACATTCCTTTTGGGGAATTCTTCATCATAATTGCCAATATCAAACAAGTACTCATCATGGTCTATTCTATTTTCAGCTTCCTTTTCATCAAGCAACTCCCCAACATATTCACATATAAACCTACCGCATGTGACATAATCTCGTGACCTCAAACTTCATCCTCTCGATTCGGTCTTGAAAACCTCCAAATGGTATCGAGGACCATGTTGGCTAGCTCTATTTTTGCAAGAAGGGGGACATTTGCAAGATGGACCACACTCATAAACAAGAGGTTGTGCTCTAACAATAGAGCCTCTTGTGTTGAATGGAATTTCACCTCCATTCCTAGAAGCACAAGAGCATTGCTCGGAATCCAAGCATCCACTTGTACAATTGCAACCTTGAGGCCTAGAGATATAATACCAATCTGGATATTGCATGTTGGTAATGTAATTGAATGGTGAGGGTCTCTCATCATCTATTGCATTGACAACAGGGACTGGCATCTTCTCTTTTCCTTGGGAGACATCATAGTCCACAACAAACTCCGACTGCAAAATCGATTTTTTTGCCTTGTTGACACGATATTGATTTACCTAACTTTGCTGGCCGTGACACTAGTTCACGAGCGAATTTTGGTTGGCCAAGATTTCTTTTCAATTCAAACTTGAAAATGTATTTTCCAGTTGGGGCTCTTTCTTCCCAACACTTAGTCACGGTGTAGAGCCCATCATTAATGTATCTTATGTCACTCTTTTCACCATTCACTCTTTGTTGACCACAAATAACCCTCACCGGATATCCCAAGTCCATGGAGTTCTTTAAGGCAAGAGTACCCCCTTCAAGCTTTTGATCTTCCACTCTCGCATTAAGAGATACTTTTGAATTCCCGCCTTGACCTACATAAATGAATGTTTCAGAAGATATGGCCTCGTTGTCATACCGACCAGAATCAACAATGCTAGATGCAACATCTTTTCTGCCAAGAGTCACATAATTGATACCCTTAATAAATTGGTGATGTTGTCTGATCATAACAAGTTCTGCCCTGAACCGGAATTTATCCCCAATTTGAACTCCAGGAACATATCCAAAAGTCCACTCACAATTTACCCACTTTTTCTGTTTTTTCAAAGCCATTGCTGCCTCTATATGGATTCTTCTTTTGGACCGTCCTTCATGTTTTTCTGCTCTATCCTCTAGCAAAAGTTTAGTATATTCGTCATCAAAAAGTTTCAGAGTCTCTCTAACTTCTTTCACTTTCTGAATATGTTCATGTTGAGTCAACAATCCATTACCCGAAACACCACACATGACAGCAGAATTCCTTAAATCTTCTTGAGATGCTCCGAGATCCATTTGCTTCTTCATGACCACAGATTCATCTTCAATAATAACCTTGCACTTGTGTAGGGGTTCTGGACACCTAACTGCTTCTTCCTGCATGATCTCACCCTCGCCCCCTTTCTTACCGGCACTTGTGGTCTTGAGACCTGATTTTAATGAGTTCGACTCAGAGCAGGATAAAATGCATATTTCATCATTGTCTACCCGATTCCTGGATTCATCGTCAGGAACTTCTTCGTAATGAACTCTCTTGCTTGTTTCCTTGCTAGGTTCATTTCGAGCTTCAATTAGATTATCTTGTGAAACAATAGCAGGCAATTCTGGTTCAATTTCAATAAGCTCGTCTTTTATAAACCAATCACATGTATTTCCTGTATCAATTGATGGATTTTGGAGAACCCGATTAGCCAAGACTTCATGCTGCTGATTTCCATTAGTAGGTTGACATGAGGTATTCTGATGACTTGAATCACCAGCCTCTTTTGGACACGCACCTGTTGTAGCCAAATCATCTTCTGGCACAAAAACACTTAAAGGCTCAGCTGACTCAACCACATTCATATCAACTTCAGAACAACTTTTGATCTCAGAATCAACAGAGCATTGAGTATCACTTCCATTCTTCTTTTCAGGAACACAGGGGCCACAATTCTCCGGAAAACTCCTTGTAAAGTCGACTTACGCTTGGTATTGGATGGAAATTCCAGGTAGATCTCTTTGCTTCCATTGTTTTGACAAACAAATGAACCGCAATTTTCAGGGAAATTGCGGGTAGCATCGACTTTTACGCGCTTAAATGTGGAGGGAGATTTAGTATCAACCATCTGATGAAGTTTCTTCTTCCCTAAAATCTCTGAGGGACTCATATCCGCTAACACAGACATCTACAATTTATAAAGTGCACACAACTCAAAACCCTTACAAAAGAAAAACCCAATTTTACTGGTTACAGTATAATATCGAACAATTTTACTATAACACAAACACATTACATGATTATCAACACCTAACAAGATAAAAGCATTATGAATTTTTGAATCGAATCCAAAATGAAAAATGTTATAGCAAAGCAAGAAGAAACAAAAGAATACGTCCTAACAAGCAATGAATAAGAGTAACGAAACTCACATTCACATTCACATTCACATTAGCGTTAGAGGAGAGCAGAACTCTGAAAGCCTACGAAAATGGCAGTTTTTTAATTTAAATTTGGGAGGGAGATCAGTGCCATAGAAAGAGGCGAGGTGGAACGCATTAAATTAGTGGGTCGTTATAACGCATTAAAGTAGGCGAAGTAGAAGGCATTAAACGACTAATTACTCAAGTTTAATTAAACTTTTTCTACGGAAAATAGTATTGGAGGGCAAAATGACTCAAGTTAGGGCTGATTAATGACTAGTCACCAACCTCTGAGTTGTGGTGCTGTGGTGAAATTGCTTCGCCCTTAACCACAAGTTTGGAGTTCGAGCCTTGGCTACATATAAAATGTTGTTGGGAGATCATATGTAATTTGATTCATGAGAAATGTAATCAAAAGATTTTTGAAAAGACATTTTTTTATTTGATATAGAAAAATAATAATTTGATTAGGTAACTTAAAATTATAAAAGAACAAATAAAATAATTAAAACGTAATAAGAATTGAGCAAGTTGAATTTTGACCCGCAATTAAGCCCTACTAATTATTTAGACTTGTGAAGGGTCATCTTCTATCAGTTTGGGTTAGACAAGTTCAATTAAGGGAAAATTCAATCCGACTGGTCCGGAGTACGTGTTGGGGAGACTGGTTCCTATCGATAATAAGGGGGTTCAAAATCTGAAAAGTAAACACACGAACTAGTGAAGGGGGTTCAACATCTATTATATATACCTAAAAAATAATTTTAACTATGTAAATAGTAATATTTTTCGCTGAGGGGGTTCGGATGAACCCCCTCATTATATCCTGCCTCCACCCCTGGGTCGAGTTCTATCAAACTGAGCCAGATCAGTTCAGTTCAAGAAAAAGTCAATCGGATGGTCTGGGGTACAGGTTGAGGAGATCGGGTCCAATCAAATTGGGTTAATTCAGATTTTATTTAGACTTGTGAGGGGTCGGGTTTTACTGAACCGGTTCAACTAAAAGTAAATCAATCTAGCTAGTATGTGGTACGAGTTGGGGAGACCAATTCTAGTCGAGCTAGGTTAATTATGATTTATTTAGGCTAGTGAGGGGTTGGGTTATGGGTCGAGTTATGCCGGACCGGGCGGATTTATATTAAAATAATATTTTTTTTAAAAATAATTAAAAAATAGTTTTTAAAAGTATTTCAATATTTATATATAAAAAAGGGGAGAAACTGCTTAATTACATAAATATTCCTACCATATTTACTAATTCTCCCAATAGTTTGAAATTAATTAGATTTCATATCGCTAAATTAATAAATTTATATACCATTTTTAAAGTAAGATACTCCTAGATACATATTTTTTGCTACCAGATATACTAAAATAGGGAGAGAGAGGTGAACGAGAACATGAGGGAGGGAGCAAGATTTGTCTATGTATTTCGGATACATGCAAATCACACTAGATATACATTAGATGCATGTATATATCTGGTGTAATTCACATGTATATCTAAGATACCATATATATAAGAGAGTGGCGAGAGCAGCGAGCAAATTGGGAGGGAGGCGAGAGGCAAATGAGATTTGTCTATGTACTCCATATATATATGAACTCACTTGGATATAGTGTATCTACAACAACTTAATTTTAACCCCATATGTCCCAAGATACCAAATTCTGCTGAGATTCATAATATTGCAAAACTAGCATGTACCTAAATAGTTAGCACCTAAACTAGTGAAATTTCTAGGAGTTACCCATAAAAAGTTACTGACTTAAGGTTATTGTTTAACTGAGCCGAATTATGTATCTGATAGATTTTTACCAGGTTTACTGATCTCAATCAACCAATACCCCAAAAGTATTTGTGTGGGTCTGATTTATTGTATAATCTAACCCAACACTGCCCCTCTACATGGACCAGTCTAATCCTTACGGAAACAACCGATCCCGGATCAGCCCACACATTAGACACCCTTATATATATATACCGTAAAGAAAAAAAAACTTACACCAGGGAGATTAAACTAAAGAATTTCAAAATACCAAAGAAAAGAAACAACTTACTTGAAGTGTGATTTCAAATGTTGGCTTAATAGGATCCAAACGCTTTCAAAAGCAAAAAACCCCACAACACAAAAGGTTCCCATGGACCACAAAAATATAGTATGGAACAAGGGTCAAGGGAATGCCAATATACCAAAATTCCTCTTTATACTGAACGTAAATATAAGGTATGCAGTTGATTCCTTTTCAAATTGGGTTTCTTCTAAGTGATACACAAACTTACCATTACTAATCGAAAAACTACCTTATTAGATATACATTCATACCATATATATTAAGTCTATTTATACCATATTTTAAGTTAGATATATTGAGATTAGTGGTGACAAATGGGCGGGTTGGGTCAAATTTGAGCGGATTGAAAATGGGTCAACATAAAATGGGTAATAATTCAATCCGCTCATATTTGATATGGGTAAAAATGGATTGGGTAATTAGTTTATCCATATTTACCCATATTTTCATGAGTAAATAGTACTCTACTTAAGAATTCAACATAGAGAAAATATTATAGTCTTTTTTTAGATAATAAATATAGAAAATACTTCATTTAGTTTTATTGTATCATAAAAGTAAAAAAACAAAATCATGTAACTTTTCAATATAAAATAAATTTATGTAATAACAAGGGGAAACTATTTTTAATTTCAAAGTAAATAAATATTTGCATTTTAGGACTAAAACATGCTTAATGCACTTTAAGCAATGTAAATATAAATTCATTTATATGTGCATGCATATATATGCATATTGGTAGTATAGTTTTGAAGATTGATTCTATTGGATTAGCGAATGGCGTAGTAGCATCAAAAGGCACGAGCCTTTTAGATCCTTTAACGCCTTGGGAGAATTACCCTTTGTTGATCGTTTTTAGTCGTATGTCGAAGCTTATTGTTGCTCAAAAAATGACATGAAGATTACATCGCTTTCTATTTTCTATGGTGGATGGGTTGCATTTTTTAATGTCACTAACGACGAGGTGGAGGATATTTTAAAGGCATAATATATAAATATGCCTTTTCACTTGGCTTCAGTTGGCATCTTTGCCTTCCAACTTTGAGTGTGTACAAGTATACACTTAAACTTATATAAAATTGAATAAAAGACACATTTGTCCTACGTGGAATCCTACATGACAATTTTTGTCCTACGTGACATCCTACATGTATTATGCCATGTGGGATGTGTGTCTACTTGTGCACTCCAAAAGTTGAAAGACATAGATATCAGCTGAAGCCAAATTAAATGTCATATTTATGTATTATGCATGTTCTAAAGTTTGCATAAAGGTAAAAAATTGTGGATGTTTTTTCTTGTAGAGAATAGCAGAAGAAAATTATAATTGGAGAGCCCTTCTGCTAGCCCAAGATCGTTAACAAAGATCGGAAGGTTCAACTAAGGAAGAGGAAGCTAGAAAGGAGAACTTGTTTCTGGAAGAAGACTCTTGAATTGTCTTTGTTTTGGGTTGTTCTTGGGTTTCTTACAAATGTACAAGACCATCCATATTTATACTTGTTCATGGATGGTTCTAGAAATTTTTCTAAATACTTCTACAAAGAAACTTCTAGTGAATTTTATCTTCTAGATATCTAGATATTTTTTAAGATAATTATCCTAGACTGTTCTAGAAACATTATTAGAACAATCTATCATATTCCAAAAAATCAACTTTAACTTTTTCACACCATCCCCCACCCCCCCTTAATGTGATTATTTGAAAATTATCCCACACTTGTTGTGGAAGAACTCAAACGAAACTTTGCGCCATGTCTTGGTGAAGATCTCAATAATTTCTTCCGAAGTCCTCTTGATTCTTCAAATGATGAAGATTCTTCATCAGTAATTGATCCTAGGGAATTATCTCCTTGTTGAGTACTCAGACTCCTCCTTTTTCTTAGCTTCCCGACATTTGTACTATTCAGATAAACATCTGTGATGGACAAGTTTGAAACTGTAGGGTTCAAGATTCTAGAATCCGTTCCTTCTACCGTATCTCCGTAAACGAAGGAAACTTTATTAGGATCAGTCGCTTCATTTGAGTTGGGTGATGAACTGATCATCAATTTCTTGCTAAGCCTCATCAGTAGCACAAAATCCACTACCACATTTTCTTCTCAGTTCTTTAATAAAATGTTTGTCATTTTTCGAGCTTCCAATAATTATGTCGACCGTTTCTTCACCTGAAATTTGGCCTTCAAGGCCAAATTCCTTATCTATTTGATATTCATCATCTCCATTTTCTTCCAATATTTGTTCTAAGCTAGCTATTGACCTCAATGTGGCAAACGATTGACTAGAGACTTCAGCTTTCAATAAACCTTCATTAATGATTTCTATGTGAAGGTCACCACTGACATATATTGTTTAGACACTGCTTGTTCAGAATCTACTTCTTTGATTTCTTCGATAGAAGCTACCATATCACTAATATGAAAATCTTCAGAAGTTTCTTGCTCTATATCAATAACATCAGTGTCTTGATTCTCCATGTGATCTATTGCATTATTTTCTAAATTCTCGATCCAATCTCTTTCAAGATTGATGGAAATCATGACATCTATTGCTCAAGCCTCAGCTACAAAACACTTTTTCCACTCTTCTTCAACAACTTTTTGAGTCATATTGCTCTTCTTGGCTCGATAATACCTTTTTATGTGCCCTACTTCACCATAACGATAATATCTGATAGGCTTCTTACTAGAAATTAGAAGACTCTTCCTTCTTTCCAGGCGAGCTTAAATCACATAAGGATCGAGGGTGTGACATATCTCTTGATATTCCTTTGAAGTTTCTCTTGTCGGCTAGAAGAGCATCTCCTTGTCCATATTTGACAACCACACTAGCCAACTGTTTGGCTAGTAATTCTTGTGACGACAACAAATTTTCAAATTCCTCCAAGGATAGATGTTGAGCCCATCCTTGAATCAACATCACAAATGGAATATATTCATGTTTCAACCAACGAATGATTATTCTTCTCATTCGTGCTTCATAAATAGCCTCCTTTGGTTTCAATAAACATATCTCAGAACATAAGTTTTTAATCTTTAAAATATACTCCGAGATAGAAAGATTACCTTAAGTGGTGTTAGCCAATTCATTCTCCAATATCGAATTCGCAGTCGAGCTTCATTCTTCTTGTTGAATAAACGATCAAGTGTCCTCCATATTTCATAAACTGATTTACACTTTATAATATGATCAAATAAACCAGAGGAGATTGTCCTCTTCAGAATGAATTCCGTCTTTGTATTAAATTTGCTTCCACTTCTTGTATGCACTGCTATTTTCTGGTCAGTCAGTAGGAGTACTTGTGTTACTCCCATTCACAACATCCCACAAATCCTCGCCCACAAAGTATGATTCCATACATGTCTTCCATACCTTGTAATTGGAATGATTTAACAACTCCATCCCCAGTCCAATAACACGACCGCTAAAATCCATCTACACAAACTAGTTGAATCTACCACTAACTCGATCTTGAAATAAAATCCAGAAGGCAACGTATGACTATGGCTCTGATACCATGTAGAGAATAATAGAAGAAAAATATAATTGGAGAACCCTTCTGCTAGCTCAAGATCATTAACTGAGATCGGAAGATTCAACTAAGGAAGAGGAAGCTAGAAAGGAGAACTTGTTTATGGAAGAAGACTCTTGAATTGTCTTTGTTTTGGGTTGTTCTTGGGTTTCTTACAAATGTACAAGACCACCCATATTTATGCTTGTTCATGGACGGTTCTAGAAATTCTTCTAGATACTTCTACAAAGAAAATTCTACTGAGCTTTATTGAAGGATTAGAAAAAAATGGGTTAGGATCTCATGCGGGAATGATTTGGAAGATCCAAAATCAAAAGTAGTGGTATTTGCTAGCAACAACATAATGGAGGCAGTCAGTCAATATAGATTGATCAGCTTCTAAATATCTAGATATTTTTATGATAATTATCCTAGATACTATTCTAGAAACAATACTAGAACAATCTATCATATTCTCAAAAAGTCAACTTTAACTTTTTCACATTTCTGTCATAAAAACAATTGTTTGTGGAAACAATAAGTAGAGATTGACGCATATATCTGACACATTATTGAGTTAAGAATATATGTATCTAGTTTTATCAGTATATCTGATAAATATCTATGCATCTGATAATATATACACATGTATTTGAATAGGAGTTCATGAATCTGATAAAGTGTAGACATTTATGAGATGAGATACAATGCATCTAATTTTTACCAACGTATCCGACTAAGTAAATATGTATCTGACAAAATATATATTTGAATCTGAGTAAGAATTCTAGTATATGACACTACATGTTGCTAACATATCTGGCACATTATTTAGTTTTTATCAATGTATTTAAGGACTTGCTTATGCTGTTTGTAGTATATTACTGCAGTTTTAGGTTGTTTCATCTTTGTTAGTGTCATTTCAAGAGAAAGTTCTCACATCAAACTTACATAAAATATTGTAGATATTTGAATGATTTTCAAGACTTTTAATTGTACAAGGGCCAACATAAATTGTAAAAGACTAGTTAATAAGTGGCTAATTATCAAACTGGTTGTCCCATTTTCAATGTCCAGTGGAAGCTTCATCTTTGTCAATGACTAGATAAATTGCTGCATACTCTTTCATGTATAGATCCTCAATATCTTGTTAATCTCATTAGGAATTCCAATACCTGTCAAATACAACATAAAGTCACTAATTAGTCATTCCATACTTATTTGCTAAGTTACAAAGGAAACTACAGTCATAATTAAACATATGCTAGGATCTAAGAGGTTTACCAAGCAACAATACCATCGGTAGCATTTTTATATGACATCTGTGGCTCCATTAAGATGAATAGAGTGATAAAAGGGCAAGAAAAGAGTGAAATTATGAAAGAAATGACAGATGAAATTAAACTACTGAAGGACAGTAAAGAAGATGTAATTCTTCATAACTAAGATGGATTGATATGCATCACAAGTTTAAAATTTTTAAAACTAACCTTGTAGGTACAATTGTGAATGAAAAGTGTGTTTCTTACCAAAATTGGGTTTTCTTTTTCTTAAAAGGAAAACGCAAAGTATTCATATTTGACTAGTTCTTGTTCTTGTAGGAAAATGTTTACAACTCTATAAATAAAGATTCATTGCTTCTAACTTGGTAGCATTCACAATATAGTCCTATGGGTGTTGAGAGTTTTGTGTAGGGGGAGAAACGGTGAGACACAAGTGATACGTTATCACTTTGTGTAAACCTCTTTGTATTTCGAGTGAACTGTGTGAGGTCATTCCTCTCTATATTTTGTACTTTCTTTTATATAGTGATAACTCATCACAAAACACAGGTCAATTGACCGAACCACATTAAATGTTTGTGTCTTTTGGAATATTTCTCGCTTGTCTTTTTATTCATGATCTTTCAAGATTTGTTTTGCTAGCTTTCACATGACACTTGATTATTTCGGTCCTAACAAAGTGCTCATTTATGCCTCCAAAATATTACAGGCCACAAAGTTGTTGACAAGGATTTTTATGGCCAGCTATCTTGCTGTAGTTTAAGGTATGCATGTACACGGATGGTTGTTCCAATGCTTTACATTCCAGCAGGTTAGTGTAATGACCTGACCCGGTCATTATGAGTAGGTTCATATAGAAAGAATATGAGCCAGAAAATTTTTCGGGTTATGACTTTAAAATTCTTGGCTAGGTCAACCTCAGATGAAATCTGGTCTTGGTGGGGTCTAGGGCCACCCGGGAAGGGGTGGAGTCTTTTGTTGAGATTTGACTAATGTATACTTGTATCCAAGACATTAAGGAGTCCATAAGATATTTTGAAATCAAATTCGGGTAAGTAAAACTCCTGAAATTAAACTTGGCGTGAAAGGTATGTGTTAGAACGTCAAGGAAAGAAGTTGTGTTGTAAAAAAGAGCCTATTTCCGAATGTTGAGCCATAAATCCTTCATTGATCTTTCTATAACGGACGGTATCTGATGGAATGTATGCATCCACTGGTGATCACAAGATCAGGTCCTTTAACACAATTAAAGTACTGAAAGTAAATAACTGGAAGTAAAATAGGCACACACATTTTACGTGGAAACCTCCTTACTCAAAGGAGTAAAACCACAACCTGTCTCACAAGATTTCAAAATGTTTTCACTAATCACCAAGCAAAAGTGAAACCAGATTACAACCACACCAAAGGAGACTAAACTCTTATTCTCACACTAAGTAATACGCCTATTACTTACTGAGCCTAAGCAATGCATCCATTGCCCACTATATTAGCCATCACTAATTAATGTAGACTTTAACTGTAAGACACAAAGTTAACTCTAACAATGTCCTTACAATGACTCACACAAAGATTTGAAACGTTTCTAACAAGAGTGAAACGAATCCTACAAGTTCAGTACAATACAAACATTCAAAACTACAGCCTACACAGAAAGCACTACTTTCGCTGATCAGGTCCCTTGCTGTATTTTTGTGTTTGAAGCTTGATTTCTCTCTCTTTGAATGAATGAACTTTCCAAGTTCTTTGTCACTTTGATTATATCAATCAAGAAAAATTATTAACCATTGGACAAACAACCTTGTCCAATTCTATTGGTGAAGTATGCTGACAGCTTCACCAACTCATTGACAAGACAACTTTACAGCTGTATACCATTTTGTACCTGGACGAGAACACTCTGCTGGGGGCCAGGTCCCTGCATTTGTGAGGATCATCAAAACACTGAAATACATCAGTATCCCACAATAGTGGGGCTCAGACCGCTATAGTGAGGTAAGTTGTTGTTATAGCGAGACAGGGGCCGCTATAGCGACATAGTCAGTATTTTATGCAAAAAACTTCCTAAAATCCTCATTTTACGCACTTTGAGTACTTGAAACTAGAAGGGGCGATTTTGGACAGTCTGTATCAATTTTTTCATGAAATTCATCAGTAAAGATAAAAATTTGACTCTCTAATCTTGTAAACTGTTTCTTAAGCCTTAAAAACGGTGGTTGCTATCGGGGGAAGGTTTTGACGTGATTTCATGGTGGGAAAGACCCCTAAGTTGGGGAAAATGATCATATTTTGGCCGGGGTTAGGATTTGTTAAAATCCATGTAAATTAATTGGCCATTAGTGATTGATTATTATTTGCACGACTTATTTTAGATCAAGAACAAGTCGAGACAGTTCGCACCAATGGCGGATCTATGTGCATGGGTGGGGTGCCACAACACCCAATGATCTCGGAAAAAACTTTATATATATATATATATATATATATATATATATATATATATATATATATATATACGTATAAAAAATTAATATATATTTACTTTGCCACCCACTAAACAAAATGTTGAATGGTTCAATTGGCACAATCTGCCACCTTAGTAACGAGAGTTTGATTCTCGTTGCCAGTATGTTTTTTTTTTTGTTTGCTCTTGTCGTGTGACCTTTTTTTTTTTCCTTTTTCATTAATTAATGTGTAAAAGGCTTTAGTTTTTTTTTCTTGCATTCATTCTTATTTATTTACTATTCTTTATTAATTCAAATTGACTCCTTTTCACCATAATTACTTTTTAATTTTTTTTACTTTCTCTTTCACCTGTTATTTTCTTGATATGAGTGATACGTGTTTATTCTGTTTTTGGTTTTCTCTTGTCCTGGTGACAGTTTTTTTCCTTTTTCATTAATGTGTAAACGACTTAAGTTTTTTTCCTTGCATTCACTCTAATTTATTTACTATTTTTTATTAATTCAAATTGACTTCTTTTCACCGTAAGTAATTTTTTTTTTTTTTACTTTCTCTTTCACGAGTTATTAATCTCTTCATATGAGTGTTACTTGTTTATTCTTTATCAATTAACGAATACTAAATTATGAATGTCACATAAATATTATTAAGAATATATTTAAATAGTAGTTTAAAAAAATATAAGTTTTAAAAATGATGAATATTATTACTAGAGTTCTTTTATTTTAAAGGTTTTTTTGATCTTCACCAACGTTCTTGATAAGTAAGATGACTAGGTTGAAACTACAATTTTTATTCTTTCTCTACTATATATCTGCAACAACATATATAGTCAATAGAATATAAATATAGTAAGTTAACACTATTAGATGGTGTATACAAGCTTAATTTTGATGTGAAAAATCTCTTTTTTCCTCAAAGTTTCAGCGAATAAGACCTCTAATTCCTAAAAAAAAATAAAAATTGAATTGTTTAGTTATCACTAATCTCAGAATATCTAAAAGAAAATATTACTTACATGCATGTTTGATCGATTTGTTTATAAAATTGAAAAAGATAAATAACCTAATTGTAACCCAAATTTAAAGCAATCGACCCGTTTATCTTACTTGAACGATGTGGCACCCAGGACCTTCAAATTTTAGATCTGTCTCTGCTTTGCACCAGGAAAGATTGGGATATTTAGAGTTTTCAAGAGTCAAGGCAGGTGATGGTTGTATGTTTCCAATTATGTGTGTATGCATGCCTACTACTTTGTGGTATTATTTGTGCAGTGCTTGATAGGGGTGCATATGAAATGAATTTGTGATTGTCACTTGTGGTTTTCAAGTGGTCTTGTTTATTGTGCTATGTGATTGTATATGCTTGTTGTACTCTTTGTTTGACTCGAGTACCACACTGGTACAAGATATTGTTGGTTGGATCAGATAACACGCTTGTACGATCATATACAGTTGGCTCAGATACCACACCTAATATGATACTGACAGTTTGGTTTGGGTTCTGTGAGAGGACCATGTATGTGTTTGAGATTTCATGAGATAGAACCAAGCATTTTTATGCATTGGTTGATTCATGTATTGCTGCTTCTTGACATGTGACTACAAATCTCTGTGTGGTTGATAATTGTTGCTATATTGTGCATTGTTTTGTATTATTATTTGATGGTGAACTGTTTACATTGGATTAGCCGCATGATCCTACCAATACACAGTAATTTTTGTATTGATACCGCACTCATTTCTTTCTCGTTGAGTGTAGCAAATCTTCCAGCAGCTTATCTAAGACCTCAGTTGAGAGATGTTTGATTTAGAGTCCAAGGGCGAGCTTTGTCTTTTAGGATTCCATGAATTCTTCTACACTTTCTTGTCCATTTGTTCGGACACAGACTACAAACTTTAGTTTATGTTTAGCTTTCGGTGTTGCATCCCCAGTTTGATTGTTTTAGAGTTTTGATATGGTGACTTTTAGATCTTAGGGGTTTATTTTTTGCATTTAGATGTTTCTCAATTCTCTAGCCAATTAAACTGTTTTACCTTGTGTATGATGAATTGTTTTCTTTTAAATGGTATTGGGTTGGTTTTCGGGTTAGACTTGGCTCTCCCACTTGGCTCTCCCACCAGGTTGTTTAGTATGGGTGTCACTCACGACGGTCTGAATCGTGATAATTAGTGTGACAATTGATTTAGATTTATACCAAAAGAATGCTAATGAACTTGTATGTCAAAGCAGACTTAAAATTAAAGTGTAAACATTATAGTAGTAGTAGTTTTGTTGATTTGTTCTGTCTGGAAAACTTTATAGATCCTGAAACCATCTTTTGCTGTTGGTCAACATATGTAGCCACTTTTTTGATGTAATTTATACATTCTTTTTGCACAAGCAGTCAATTTTACCACAAATCTTTTTGCTTAGGCAGTTAATAGAAGTTTGCTCATTCACAATTACTATCACTGGAAAATCAACTTTTTCTCGCTATCTTATGTTATGGAGTTTGGAGATTGAATTTAGTTGCTTCAATCCTGCATAATTATTAGTGGCATAATACATAAATTGGACCCTAAACTTGACTTCAAATTTTAAGTATGACCTCTAACTTTCATAGTGCACAAGTAGACACTTTAACTATCCAATTCTTAAACAAAAAAACACGCGAATCCAACCTGGCATAACGTGTGATTGAGACGCAATTCAGGCGCGTCAGGGGTATTTTTCGAGGCCCACAACAGTAAAAAAAAAAAACGGAAATGACAATTTTATCCTTAATGAATCCCTTTTAAATATATTTTTATTTTTTTCAAATCAAAATCCCATTTTTCTTCTTCTTCTTCCAAATTCTAGTACTCAAGCTTTTTTCCTCTTTTTGTGCACAATTTCTGGTCGTTTTTATGTAATGGCTTCTAATTTTTTTTGTCAAAATCGAGCAAATTGGGAAAAGAAAATACGACCCTACCCTTTTGTATTTTAATTTTTTTTTTAATTATAAAATACGTGTAATTTTTTTATTTACGTGGCAGCCACTGAGTGGCTCAATAAGCCACGTAGGCGCGTTTGTATATCACACAATTTGGCTGTTGGATTCGCGTGTTTTTTTGTTTAAGAATTGGATAGTTAAAGTGTCTACTTGTGCACTATGAAAGTTAGAGGTCATACTTAAAATTTGAAGTCAAGTTTAGGGTCCAATTTATGTATTATGCCATTATTAGTTGCACTCCTTCATTGTATGTGTTGGGAGAACCTCATATAGGAGAGGAGAAACTTCCGATAATAAATTGGTCCCTGGAAGAAAGATACTCCACTTTATGAAACTTGATGGAATATCCCAAAATTAAGTATAGGATTAGTTTATACTGTGTAAATTTATCCGTCAATGAAACACAATATAAATCTAATCTCAAACTTAATCCTAGATATCCCACCTTATCCCATCAAACTCGGATTATTTTATCCCAACCCCAGAGATGGGATAAGTTAGTCAAACGATTTAATCTCAAGACTATAATAGCATACCAAACAACACCTCACGAATAAATTGTAAACTACGCTCAATTTATACAGAGATGCTAGAAAAAGAAGGTCTAGAAAACAACAGCTGCAAAGCAAATGCTTGCAAAAGAACTGTTATTTTCTCTTTTGTTCAAGTGCTTGATGCACGAAATAAGGAACTGAAAGTAATAGATGTCCAAACTTTGCAAAATAGAATAAGCCGAAAATCTAGCTACAAAACAACTGAGTTCAATAATCAACAAGAGCTATAGCTGAACTAGAAAAATTCAGTTCCTTAATACAACCATGTGACAAACTGGTATTCGTTGCTACTAGTCCACGAAAAACAATCATCCGCTGATAAGTAGTTTGAAATTTCAGCCTGTAGAAACAATATTAAACAACTCACTCGATTGATTCACACAGCCATAAGCATACATGGCAGGAACTGAAGAGAATCAGAGAAAAGCATTAACTGAACAATCATATCGTGATTCAATGAAGAATTTTACTTATGAATTGCAATATTGCAATTGTGTACAAAGTTCACTACTTGATAGGAAAATGGACATTTGCGGTATAGGAAAATGTCTCTTCTAAGGATTTCGGTCTAATACTAAGAGACCGAATAAGTATTAACTCCCTCATGTAGTTATACAACCATTTAATCTAAAACCAAAAAAATGTCATAAAAAGTAGGAAATTAAGCATAACGAATGTTACAAGAGATCAAAGTTTGCACAATTAAACATAAATGGAATAACAAGGGATCAAAATGTTGATACGACAAGTGCACAAGGATAATAAAAATCATACTTCGAATATCATCAAGAAGAATAGTCTTACATGAGTAGTTCTTCAGTACATTCTCCCTTCGCACTTACGGGAGCCACATCTACAATTCTTTCTCTTCACATCACCATTTTTATCATAAACATGGTCGATATGGTAGTTGTAGTGATAAGTAAGCTCCTCTAATGGAGCAATTCTCTCAGAAGCGAAAAACATTATGTGTGGTACTCTCTTATCACCATGGTAATACATGACATTTTGAGCATAAAGGTTTGGTGAGCAACTATGGTTGATAAATCTTCCAACATTCCCATATCTTAACGCATCAAGGGTAAAGCCATCTTCATCCTTCCTCATCAAAGAATTTGACTCAACTTTGAGGTTATTATTACGCACAACATTCCTTTTGGGGATTTCTTCATCATAATTGCCAATATCAAACAAGTACTCATCATGGTCTATTCTATTTTCAGCTTCCTTTTCATCAAGCAACTCCCCAACATATTCACATATAAACCTACCGCATGTGACATAATCTCGTGACCTCAAACCCCATCCTCTCGATTCAGTCTTGAAAACCTCCAAATGGTATCGAGAACCATGTTGGCTAACTCTATTTTTGCAAGAAGGGGGACATTTGCAAGATGGACCACACTCGTAAACAAGAGGTTGTGCTCTAACAATAGAGCCTCTTGTGTTGAATGGAATCTCACCTCCGTTCCTAGAAGCACAAGAGCATTGCTCGGAATCCGAGCATCCACTTGTGCAATTGCAACCTTCAGGCCTAGAGATATAATACCAATCTGGATATTGCATGTTGGTAATGTAAGTAAATGGTGGGAGTCTCTCATCATCTATTCCATTGACAACACGGATCGGTATCTTCTCTTTTCCTTGCGAGACATCATAGTCCACAACAAACTCCGACTGCATAATGGATTTTGTTGCCTTATTAACACAAGAATGAGTTACCTTGACTAACTTTGCTGGCCGTGACACTAGTTCTCGAGTAAGTTTTGGTTGATCAAGATTTCTTTTCAGTTCAAACTTGAAAATGTATTTTTCAGTTGGAGCTCTTTCTTCCCAACACTTGGTCACGGTGTAGAGCCCGTCGTAAATGTATCTTATATCACTCTTTTCACCATTCAGTCTTTGTCGACTACAAATAACCCTCACCGGATATCCCAAGTCCATGGAGTTCTTTAAGGCAAGATTACCCCCTTCAAGCTTTTGATCTTCCACTCTTCCATTAAGAGATACTTTTGGATTTCCGCCTTGACCTACATAAATGAATGTTTCTGAAGATATGGCCTCGTTGTCGCACCGACCAGAATCAACAATGCTAGTTGCAACATCTTTTCTGCCAATAGTCACATAATTGATACCCTTAATAAATTGGTGATGTAGTCCGATCGCAACAAGTTCTGCCCTGAACCTGAATTGATCCCCAATTTGAACTCCAGGAACATGTCCAAAAGTCCACTCACAATTTACCCACTTTTTCTGTTCTTTCAAATTCATTGCTGCTTCTATATGGATTCTTCTTTTGGACCGTCCTTCATGTTTCTCTGCTTTATCTTCTTGCAAAAGTTTAGTATATACGTCATCAAAAAGTTTCAGAGTCTCTTTGACTTCTTTCACTTTCTGAATATGTTCATATTCAGTCAACAATCCATGACCAGAAGCACCACATAATACATCAGAATTCCTTAAATCTTCTTGAGAAACTCCGAGATTTATTTGCTTCTTCATGACCGCAGATTCATCTTCAAAAATAACCTTGCACGTGTGTAGGGGTTCGGGACAGTTCACTCCTTCTTCCTGCAGGGTCTCACCCTTTCCCCCTTTCTTACCTGCACTTGGGGTCTTGAGACCTGACTTTTGTGAGTTCGACTCGGAGCAGGATGAACTATCTACCCGGCTCCTGGATTCATCGTCAGCAACTTCTTTGTACTGAACTCTCTTGTTTGTTTCCTTACTAAGTTCATCGTTTCGACCGTCAATTAGATTTTCTTGTGACATCATAGCAAGCAATTCTGGTCCATTTTCAATAGGATCGCCTTTTATAAACCAATCACATGTATTACCTGTATCAGTTGACGGCTTTTGGAGAACCTGATTTACCAAGACTTCATTCAGTTGAATTGAGTCATCATACATAAGATTTTCTTCTTTCGTCTTCAAAACATGATTTCCATTGGTAGTAGGTTGACATGAGGTATTCAAATGACTCGAATCACCGCCCTCTTTTTCACACGCACCAGCTGCTGCCAAATCAAATTGCATATCTTTTGGCACAAAAACACTTAAAGGGTCACCTAACTCAACCACATTCATTTCAACTTGAGAACAACTTTCGATCTCAACATTAGAGGAGCATTGAGTGTCGCGTCCATTCTTCTTTTGAAGAACACATGGGCCGCAATTCTCAGGAAAATTCCTTGTAGCATTGACTTTTACAGGCTTGGTAGCTGATGGAAATTCCGGGTAGATCTCTCTGGTTCCGTAGTTTTCATGAACAAATGGACCACAATTTTCAGGAAAATTGCGGGTAGCATCAACTTTTAGGCGTTTAAATGTGGAGGGAGATTTAGTATCAACCATCTGATGAAGTTTCTTCTTGCCTAACATCTCTGAGGGACTCGTTTACGCTAACACAGACATCTACAATTTATAAAGTATGCACAACTTAAAACCCTAGAAAAAAACAATTTTACTATAAAAACAATTACTACTTTACATGATTATTAACATCTAACAAAACAAGGCATCATGAATGTACGAATCAAAAAAAAAAAAAAAAGAAAGAATAACAGCAAGGATACCACTTAACAAGCAATGAAGGAGAGTAACGAAACTCACATTGGGGCTAAAGGAGAGCAGAGATTCTCAAGTTAATGACCCGCTCATTTATTAGCCTAATCCAATCCATTTGATCCCAAAATTTGGGTTGATATATGACCTAAATTGATCTATGAGAAGTATTTTTCGATAATATATCTTTTTATTTGATATATTATATATAGCTATAATAAAGATAAATAATAATTTTATGAACAAACAACCCAAATCCACTAGTTTAGGTCCTAATTAAGTGGTTCACATCAATTTAGAAAATTGACTTCCATACCACTTTTTCTTTCCATAAGATGTAATTTGTTTAAATACACTATATTCATTCGTGATTCGTATGTATCTAGGATACACAGACTCTCAGTGGCGGAGTCAGAAATTTCACGAAAGGTGCCCATAAATTGCATAGCTAAAAGAAAAATTGACGAATAAGTGCACTATATTTTTGTAAATCAAACTACGTAATATTATTAATTAATTTTTTAAATATAATTTTAAAAAAAATCAAACTACATAATATTAACTTCAATGTTTATGCTTAATTTAATGGGAAGTGTACACATAGAGAAAGAAAAGAAAAAGAGAAAATTTAGCTTAGAGTGAAATCACTTTTACGCTTCAAACTTTTACCAACCTCTGGTGACGATAACAGTAACAACCAGACATGAAAAAAATATAGAGTGGAATCAATAGTAGCTTTATAGAAAAAGTAACTTTAAATTAAATATTACTTTGAAATTTTATTTAAAATTTTAATGAAAAGAAAAAAGGTCAAATCGATCAAAAATCCAATTAGCTACTAATTTTGATTTTCTTTCTTAAATTTTTAAGTTGTAGATCTCTAATTAAAGATTATTTTGAAAGATAATATTTTTTTGAACGGGGAATCAAACTTGCGCACATGTTGATCACTCAGCCTCAACTTTCCCTGAGCATCTGGAATCTATAGGCTACACAACTTTGTGGTTTTAAGAGTGTTCAAATTGTCTTATTTAATTATTTTAAGTATCATTTTACTTATATATATGGTGTAATTTTTACAATGAAGGGTGTCCGGCTGACCACCTTAGTATAATGTAGCTCCGTCCTTGTTGTGCCTCTCTCCCTCGTCTCTCTCCTTGTGTATCTATATTTCAAAATATATTTGGTATCAAAGATACATGTTGATTTCCTTGTTCACCTCTCTACTTGTGTATTTGTATGTATCATAAATGCATGTTGACTTTCTTACTAGTCTCTCTCCCTTTGTATATATGTTTTACAATGTATCTAGTACAAAAAAGGTGCACTTATATATTCTTCAGTGAATCCGTGCATAGAGTGAGGGGAAGAGAGCAAAAGAGAGGGGGAGAGAGAAAAGAACCGGGGGGGGGGGGGGGGGGGGGGGGAGTAGAGAGATGAAAGAAAGAAATTAGAGCGAAGGGGGGAATTTAAAGGAGTAATGCAATTATCTCAAATTTGAAGGAGATTTGAGATCTAGTACAAAATTATAAATTGGTGAGATAATATGTAATTATTTCAAATTATAGATTGAATTAATATATGCGGTAGGAATGTTTGTTTCTCCTAACTTTATTAGGTACTAAAAAATAAGAGAACAAATAAAGCATTTAAAATTAAGTATTGAGCTTTTGATTTCAACCCTACTAGCTACTAGGCGGATCATTAACCAATCAATTTACTGCGCGCATTAATGCAAATAAAGTGTCTTAAGATGGGTTGAATTTGAGATTAAATTAAGCTCAATTGAAGATCATTTTAATACTCTCTCTGTCCCTAATTACTTGTCCACTTTTGAATTGACACACCTATTAAGAAAACTATTATTGACATAGTGAGTTTATCATTTTACCCTTATTAATTTTGAAGTAAATGAATTAAAAACTTAAGGTTTTCAAAAAGTTATACCTTTTTCAAAGTAATTAATTGAGGGTATAATATGTAAAAAAAAAAAAAAAAAGAAGTGTCCTTTCTTGATTGTTCAAAATGGACAAGTAATTAGGGATGACTACAAAAAGGAAAAATGGACAAATAATTATGGACAAAGGGAGTATGAGTTAAGACTACAATGAGTTGAGTTTGACCCAATTTAAATTATCTTAAGTCCAACCTATAAAATTTTAGAGCAGATTAGCTATATTTGGGTTCATTTTGATATCCCTAGGTCCTGGGTATGGGTTGGAGAAACCAGTTTCAACCAAGATGGGTTAATTCGGGTTTATTTAGGCCTATGAGGACCAGACCAGGCTGGTCCAATTTATTTTTAAAATACTTCTTAAACTTAAATAAAATTTTGTATTTTTAAGTAGTTAGTACTGGTAAAAAAAAATGCTAACTTAAAGTTAGCATTACACCGGACCAAACCAGCCCGGGCCGATACTAGGTTTACCGGTCGCAATCCATCGGCACCCCAAATGGATCCATGCAGGTTAATCTATTGTAGAACCAGCCCAACCCTGCCCCTCTATACGGGCAGGACTGGTCCTGATGAAAATCAGTTCGGTCCGATCCAGGGGAAAACAATCTTAGTGCTCTCCAAGGATCCGAACTCGGACTCAGGGAGCGGAAGAATGCTCCAGATGCAATACTAAATCATGGCACCTGAGACTTATTTGTGTATTTCGGGTGCCACTTAATCTACATATCAAAATCTCCACATACATCTATTTAGATACTATGAATTTTAATCGAAGCATATCATAAAATTGTGATTTGTGGCTACAAAATTAACCTAACACATCAAAATATTTTTTTTTACCCCAGATAGATTAACCTAAAGAGTTTCAAAACTCCAAGAAAAAGAAACAACTTACTTGAAGGTGTGATTTCAAGTGTTGGCTGGCTTCATAATATCAAACACTTTTCAAAGCTAAAATATTAGTATCGAACAAGGGTATAACGTTCCTTCGGGGACATCCGATAAAATTGAAACGATGTAGAGGGTATGCCAATACAAACCTCGTGAAAATTATTTTTTATACAAGCAAGTACTTTAAACCTATTATAGATAAGTTTTAATTATTTTTATATTTTTATATTCAAATTAAAAATAAGAACAATAGTTGTAAAAGGTAACTAGGACTTTATATTTACTCTACCATTTTATTTTTAGCATTGTGACTTTTTGAAGGATTCAATAATATATTGTTTTTATACATGTCAATTTCTACTCTAACATCGAATTTGAATTGTAGGATCCCTTGAAATTTGAATCAATTAGCAGCATCAACCTTCAAAGCAATCATCAAAATAAACCTAAGCAATCACTATCACCATTCTATAATACAATATTTTCAATGTTTCAATTATTTGATACTTTTCACTTCGTGAAATTCATTCCTTTTTAATTTGCTTATATAATTAATATTATATTTATTTAATTTATATATTTGAAAATTATGAAAAAATATTATAGTATAAGTTATAATAATTAATAATTAAAAATATTTAACATGCACATAAACAATTAGAATAAAAGGTAACTCGTTTAGTTATTAAAATCCAAACATTATCACATTGAGACCCAAAATTACTTTTTTTTTTTTTTTTGTAAAGTATGATTCTACAATCTCTGTAGAACAACTAGTAAGTAATCAAGGAAGTAATTTTAAGAAAATATTGTGGTAATTAACTCTTAGCCTATTATCTATTAAACTTATATGCTTGCGTAAAATAAAGTTTCTAGGACGGTGGTATTAGTTAAACTCTAAAAATAAAGTGAACGTACAATAAAATACTCCCTCTTTTTCAATTTATGGGGCACTTTTCATTTTTCAAGAGTCAAACAACTTAAGATTGACTAGAAATTTGTCCGTGGAATCTTCAATTTTTTAAAATGAAATTTATATATGTTTAAACAACATAAAAAGTACAATAAGTCACAATAATTGACAATTCAAAATAATTAAAAGATATAAGAAAAATTTACGGTTAAAGATACATTTTTTTGAATTTCGAAATCCGAAAAGTGACACATAAATTGGGACGGAAGGAGTATGCGTTTCATTCTTATTCAAATTGGGACTCTTTAAACCAACAAGTTACCATAATTACTAATTCTAATTTAAAAGCCTATTTGACATTACGGCTAAAAACTGCTTATATTTAAAGTCGTTTTTTTTTAAAACAACTTTTAAGAAAAGTGCTTTTAAAAAAAGAAGCAATTTGTGTTTGGCATATTCATTTGAAAAGTGCTTTTGATAATTAATTTGTGTCTGGTTAATTTTCTTTAGAAAGTAGTTTTGAGAGTCAAATTATGAAAAAGAGCAAGTATCAATGTGCTTTTAATATTAAGATTATTTTATAGAGAGAAACTATTTTAAACATTTAATACAAAAACTTTAATTACATTTTTAATTTAATTATTTAAAATGTACATATTCAAATTTTCAATCAATATTGTACATAGATAAATATTGTTGAAAAATATTGAAAAGAGGAATATTTTTGTTATTTGTTACCTATTTTTTTGGATTCAATCTCACCTATTATCATTTTTTTTGTTATAATACTCTGAAATTTTTAAAAATTCAAATTTTAAACAAAATAATACGGAAATTAAGAAAAGAAATTTTTTATTTGTTACTTTTTTTTTTGGGAGTGTCTAAATCTTTAATTGTTATTTTTTCTCCTCGTTGCTTTTATTTCTAATTTTTTAAAATAATACATAAAGCAATATAACAATATAATATATAAATAATAATATAAAACATAAATAAAATAAAAAATTTATTATATAAAAAAAAAAATCTTGAATAAAAATCAACCAAACTTATGCGATATGTTAATTAATTAATAAGAGATATATTGATAAATATGTATACATGAAAGAGATACTTTAGTCTTAAAAAATTAATTTTTAATTTTTATTTTTATTTTTTAAAAAGCAAAAATCCTTAGTTTCTTCCAGTAGAAAAACTATTTCTGCTTTCATTTAAAACAGTTCTAAAAATTTGCCAACACTTAATTTATCAAAATAAGTGATTTTTTCTCAAAAAAGCACTTCTAGAATTCCAATAGCAATTCCAAACTGGGAATATTCTAAGTAAAACACTTAAGTCACCGTAGTTTTTTTTGACTTGGATTGCCACAGCCAAATCCACAACCTTTATGGCTTTTGTACAACCTCCCTCACCAATTCAAATTAGATTCATCAAAATTATTTGTTGCTCATTGAATCTCGTGATAAGAAATTAATTGATGAGTCTTGATCTATCGGTACGTACCTTTTCCACATCTTTGGAGTTTTTTTTTTTCTACCGTTTGATTATCCAAATGAAACCAATATAAGAATATCAGGAAGGATGAAATAACCACATGAGTAACAATAGGGCAAGCATCCATCTCCATATGTGCATTCCGTGCATGTAGACCTTTGTTCGTGAGAGTGAAATTTGCAAACACACCATCACTCGATATTACACCTTCTAAAAAATGAATTTAGCAAAGATATAGCAACATCCTATAGTACGCCAAAGAATTGAAGAATCTCAACCCATGCTCTCTTTGGTTCAATGGCAAGTTGATTAGTATGTAGGAGCAGATCTCATAACTCACTAAGATTTCCCAAAGTGTTGCAATCATATACAAATTTCATTACTTGATAGCAAAATAGACATTTGCATTTGAGATAAATGTTAGGATTTTGGTCCAGCCTGGTGGTAAGTAAGCCTATTTCAGCAAGTCTAAAACAAATAAGTATTAGCTCCCAAATGTGGTTATGCAACCATTTAAGTTATTCTACATTCAAAACCAAACAACAGTCATAACAATTAATCATAAAAATATTACAAGAGACCAAAGTTTGCACAATAAAACGTAAATGGAATAACACGTTGAAATGACAAGTGCACAAAGATTATAAAAATTATACTTCAAATATCACGTCAAGAGAAATAGTGTTACATGAGTAGTTGTTGGTGTAATATACCACAAATATATGAAAGAGAAAAGTATTGAAAACATCATAAACTTGGCATGAATTATTACTTTAGTAATCCAACTATTGACAACATTAAAAACACTCATCTACTTGATTAATTTTAAAATACCTCTCTGATGCCACATATCATCCATATATGCGTATATGTTGAATTTTTTTATTGATGTGGCATACACATAAATATATATATATATAGTTAAAAAAAACACATTCAATAATTAAATGCTAAAATTTAGTAAAGGAGAATTATTTTCTTACCTCACCCCATCCCCTACCCAGGTACCCCAACCTCACCACTCACCCCACCCCCTCACCCCCAATATTTTTTAATAGTATTTTTTTTCCAAAAAAACTTTTTAGCCAACACCATCAAGTACCCTGACTCCCCCCAACTCCGCAACAAAAAGTTACTTTTAAAATAAAATATTTTTTTAATCCTACTCATCTCCCCTCCAAAAAAAAAAAGTTTAAAATATTTTTTTTGTTTTTTGGGGTGGGTGGTAGTAAGGTGTGAGGCTAGTGGTACTGGTTAGAGGATAGGGTACGGCGATAAGAAAAAATAAATTTTTATAAAGGAAAAAAATGAAGTTCTTTTATCTTCTTAAAGTTAAATTGCTATATTCTTAACATTTAATTATATAAATGTTCTTTAAATATTTTTTCTATTACATATATGTGTGTGCGCCACATCAGCATAAGATTCTACATATATGCACATGTGGCATAAGAGGGGTGTTTTTAAATTCACTTAATCAAGTGATGGGTGTATTTAAGACAGTCAATAGTTGGGGAACTAAAGTAATAGTTCACGCCACGTTTATGGATGTTTTCAATACTTATCTCCATATTAAATAACAGTTGAAAATAAAATGACAAAAATAAATAAACAAATCGTTAGGTTGACGTACAAATATCTCGCTCTTTTTTAGGAGATTCAAGCCGATTACTGTATAATCTACACTAATCCAGCAGTATGTCTCTTGACTTGTCCCCTCCAAGATACAACAACCCAATAACGTCAATCAACTCAAGCAACTCTGAATTTAGTTGACGAGTCCAAATTGACATATGTTATATTTTTATTAATATTAAGATGTCACACTAACAATAGTTCTTTGGTATATTCTTCCTCGCACTTTCGGGAGCCACATCTACAATTCTTTCTCTTCAGATTACTATTTTTATCACAAACATGGGCAATATGGTAGTTGTAGTGATAAGTGAACTCCTCTAATGGAGCAATACTCTTAGAAGCGAAAAACATTATATGAGGTACTCTCCTATCACCATGGTAATACAAGACATTTTGAGCATAAAGGTTTGGTGAACAACTATGGTTGATAAATCTTCCAACATTCCCATATCTAACCGCATCAAGGGTAAAGCCATCTTCATCCTTCCTCCGCAAAGAATCTGACTCAACTTTGAGGTTATTATTACTCGTAGGATTCCTTTTGGGGATTTCTTCATCATAGTTGCTAACATCAAACAAGTACTCATCATTATCTATTCTACTTTCAGCTTCCTTTTCATCAAGCAACTCCCCAATATATTCACATATAAAACTTCCGGATGAGACATGATCTCGTGACCTCAAACCCCATCCTCTCGATTCGGTCTTGAAAACATCCAAATGGTATCGAGGACCATGTTGGCTAACTCTATTTTTGCAAAAAGGGGGACATTTGCAAGATGGACCACACTCATAAACAAGAGGTTGTGCTCTAACAATAGAGCCTCTTGTGTTGAATGGAATCTCACCTCCAGTCCTAGAAGCACAAGAGCATTGTTCGGAATCCGAGCATCCACTTGTGCAATTGCAACCTTGAGGCCTAGAGATGTAATACCAATCTGGATATTGTATGTTGGTAATGTAAGTAAATGATGGGAGTCTCTCATCATCTATTGCATTGACAACACAAATCGATATCTTCTCTTTTCCTTGCGAGACATCATAGTCCACAACAAACTCCGACTGCATAATCGATTTTGTTGCCTTGTTAACATGAAAATGATCTACCTTCACTAAACTTGTTGGCCGTGACACTATTTCACGATTAAGTTTTGGTTGGCCAAGATTTCTTTTTAGTTCAAACTTGAAAACATATTTTCCAGTAGGAGCTATTTCTTCCCAACACTAGGTCATAGTGTAGAGCCCATCATAAATGTATCTCATATCACTCTTTTCACCATTCACTCTTTGTCGACCACAAATAACCCTCACCGGACATCGCATGTCCATGGAGTTCTTCAAGGCAAGATACTTTTGGATTAACAGATACTTTTGATCTTCCACTCTCGCATTAACAGATACTTTTGGATTCCCACCTTGACCTACATAAATGAATGTTTCAGAAGATATGGCCTCGTTATCGTACCGATCAGAATCAACAATGCTTGTTGCAACATATTTTCTGCCAATATTCACATAATTGATACCATTCATGAATTGGTGATGTAATCCGATCGTAACAAGTTCAGGGCAGAACCGGAATTGATCCCCAATTTCAACTCCAGGAACATGTCCAAAAGTCCACTCACAATTTACCCACTTTTTCTGATTTTTCAAAGTCATTGCTGCCTCTATATGGGTATTTCTTTTGGATCGTCCTTCATGTTTCTCTGCTTTATCTTCTTGCAAAAGTTTAGTATATACGTTATCAAAAAGTTTCAGAGTCTCTCTAACTTCTTTTACTTTATGAATATGTTCATATTCAGTTGACAATCCATGACCAGAAACACCACACATGACAGCAGAATTCCTTAAATCTTGTTGAGGAACTCCGAGATCCATTTGCTTCTTCATGACCACAGATTCATATTGATCCCAATCCTTATAGAAAAAATAATGGCCATTGTTCTGTTCATCGCGCTGCTCAGGACGTATGATGTCGGGCAATGGCATGAAATCAACTGCATCTTCTAAAATATCTGAGCAATTGTGTATGATCTCACCCTCCTTGCCACCTTTCTTACCATCAGTACTTTGGGCCTTGAGACCTGATCTTAGTGAGTTCCATTCGGAGCATGTTAAAATGGAAATGTCATCATCATCTACCCAACTCCTGGACTCGTCGTAAGAAACTTCTTCGTGGTGAACTCTCTGGCTTGTTTCATTACTAGGTTCATTTCGAGCTTTGATTAGATTTTCTTGTGAAACAATAGCAGGCAATTCTGGTCCACTCTCAATAGGCTCATCTTTTATAAACCAATCACATGTATTTCTTGTATCAGTTGATGGCTTTTGGAGAGCCTGACTAATCAATACTTCATGCTGTTGAGTAGATTCATCATACATAAGATTTTCTTCTTTCAATTTCAAAGGTTGGTTTCGATTAGTATTTAAATGACTTGAACCACCAGCCTCTTTTGGACGCGCACCAGTTGCCTCAAAATTACTTGGCTCAGCCATATCTTCAGAACAACTTATGCTCTCCGCATCAACAGAGCATTGAGTATCACTTCCATTCCTCTTTTGAGGAACACAGGGGCCACAATTCTCAGGAAAACTCCTCCTAGAGTCTACTTTTACACGTTTGGTATTGGATGGAAATTCTGGGTACATCTTTCTGGTTCTGTTGTTTTCATTAACAAATAGACCACAATTCTCAGGAAAATTCCTCCTAGTCTTGACTCTTACAGGCTTGGTATTGGATGGAAATTCCGGGTTGATCTCTCTGGTTTCGTTGTTCTCATGAACAAATGGACCACAATTCTCAGGAAAATTCCTTGTGGTCTCGACTCTTACAGGCTTGGTAGTGGATGGAAATTCCGGGTTGATCTCTCTGGTTCCATTGTTTTGACAAACAAATGAACCACAATTTTGAGGAAAATTGCGGGTAGCATCAACTACTAGGCGCTTAAATGTGGAGGGAGATTTGGTATGGACCAACTGATGAAGTTTCTTCTTGCCTAACATCTTTGGGGGACTCGTTGTTTCCGCTAACACAGACATCTACAATTTGTAAAGTACGCACAACTTAAAACCTTACTAGAAATAATAATTTTACGATAATTTTCCGTTACATTATTATTATTAACACTTATCAAGACAAGACATTATGAATATACGAATTGAACAAAAAAAAAAAGAAGTTACAGCAAAGGAAACACAGATTACGGCTAAAGGAGAGCAGAAATTTTGGGGGAAAAAATGGCAGTTTCTAACTTTGAATTTGGAGGGAAATTAGTGTCATAGAAAGTGTCCAGGAGACTGGTTTCAAGCCGGATCAGTTCAGTTCAAAGAAAAAAATGACCCAACGGATCCAGAGTCCGGGAGATCGATTTCAAGCCGGACCGGTTCCGTTCAAGAAAAATTTGATCCAATCGGTTAATTCGTGTTTATATTAAAAAATACTATGAATCTTATCAAAGCATATCGTAAAATTCTGGCTATAAAATTGACCAATAATGTAAAGAAAAATTAAACTGAAGAATTTCAAAACAACAAGAAAAGAAAAGAAACAACTTACTTGAAGGGTATGCCAATACCAAGCTCCTATATATACAATAAGGTCTGCATTTGATTCCTATTCAAATTCGTTTTTTTCAAATTTAAACAAAGAAAGTTACCATAAATACTAATCCTAATTTTGGTATAATTCTTAAGTCGGCCTAATTTTTTTTTCCCTTACGCTCTTTTCATCTTTCATTTTTGGGATTAAAATTCACAAATCTCACTTTCCTATTATACATGTTTGGTTCCACAAGGGATTCAAGTGCAATAAGTATAATGATGATTTGCTTCAACTAATTTGTTTCTAACTGTCTATTTTTTCTTTCAAACAAATTTGAAAAAGAAACTTGACTCGATTTTATGAGAAGAACAATTTAGTTCTTAAAGCCCTTTATATTTATAAGAATGTGATGTAGTCATGTAGATCATATACCCTAATTCAAGCATGAATAGATGCTTCTATAGCTTGAACCCCATCATTTTAGCCAAATAAAAGTTGTTTCTAAAAAATAATGTAAGTACAAACTATGTGTTTCTTCTTTAAATACAATGGTTATTTATTTTAAAACATAAGGGCATAAGACAAGACGTTTTATGCAACATGGGGTGAGGGGGTAAGCTCCGAAATATGAGGTGTAAGTTTCATGAATCTACGGGGTGTAATATCTCATATAACTTTAGTTTATAATTTTATTATTAAAACAATAAGCAAAAGTAAAATTTTCAATAATTCTGCCAATAAATTCAATAAATCGCTAATAATATAGAAATGATGGGACTAGAACCTAAAAATCTTGAATTTTATAACTTGAGTCCTCTTTAGTGGTAAAAATAGATGAGGGTTACTTTAAAAATCCTCTTAGACGGCTCCAAACTTGGAACAATAGAGAGGAGGGATTCTAGTGCAAATAGGGTCAAGACCCATGGATTCAAGACCTACTTGCATAAGGATTCTCCCCATGAAGCTAGAAGTTCGTGTTCATATTTCTTTAGCAGTTGCTTGACGTCTATGTAGGCTAGGCTAAACAGAGTATAGTTGGACCTGTCTCAAAATGCATAATTTGTCGTAGATTTGCGGGAGATTTCATACTTAGGCCTTCAAACACAAAGTTTTAATGGTTAAATGCATTGATTGTTGTTGTTTAGGATGATAAGATACTTGGTTAGTAATGTTGGACTTGTGATTATTGTTGTGTGTTATTCTATGGGTGGTAACCTTTCGGTTATCAGATTATGAGCTGAAAATTTGTTTAGAAAGAGTCGTCTATGGTAGGTGATAGTTGAACTATTTTTCAAATTACGTTATGTATACATATTAACTATGTCATTAGTTATGATTGACTTTTCTCTGTGTGTGGGTTCCATGAGTGAACCAAATTTTTTCTTTATTTGGTATTCATCACATGTTTGTCCATGGCCAAATTAATGTGTTAAATGCGGGATGATTCTTGTGTAGATCAGAAATCGCAAGTTAAACACCGTAGATGATACTTTTGGGATCTTTGGATGATTCAAGTTATTTAAGAGTGTGTTGTTGAATTAAGTCAAGAGATAGATAAGAGTTTCACGGACAATCCACTAAATTGTCTAAGGGCTAAAGGTCAGGGTGTTGGCAGGGGTCATAGGAGAGGGAATTGATCGATTAATAGAGTTAGCTTGAGATTTGAATTTCTGATATGAAGTAGAAGTATTGTGAGGTGTGAAGTGTGTAGACTATAGTCTACAGTACTGATACAATGTTTGGTTCTATTAAATTATTACTTCCTCCGTCCTATTTTATGTGATACCATTTCCTTTTTTGTAAGTTCCAAAAAGAATGACATATTTCCTTATATGATAAGTATTTAAAGGTGCAATTTCTCTTTTATCCTTGTTGGTCCCACTTAATCTTAAAGATAGTACTCCAATACATTTATGAGGAGAGAGAAAAGTGAGTCTACTTTTTAATATGACTATTTTTTGAAGGGACAATTTGGTAAACATTTCAAAGTCTTCATTTATTTCTTAAACTCTGTGCCCAGTCAAATGTTGCCACATAAAATGGGACAGAGGGAGTACTATTTAATATTTATGAAGGGTAAAGTAGTAAATTACTATCATCTCAATGGGTTATCGAATTACCCAATAACCCATCACTAACAATTGATATCGAATCAATAACCCAATAATTTTTTTTATAAATCCATTAAAAGTCTGTTAACCCAATAATCCAGTAATAGTATTTTTTGGTTCAATTTATTGATCGGTTTGGTTTTTGCACACCCCTAGCAATATGTCATTTTTTGTATGGGTTAAGTCCAATATGTATCTCTGAATTTCAATTAGTATCTCAACGAAGTGAAGTAGATGTCGTTGTCACGACTAAAATGACACAAGCAAGAAAAGTTGAAATCGAGAAGGTTCTAATTGATACCTAGCCCTAGAGATTATGTAAATGCATGGATGATCGGCTAATGGTCATCCATGATGAGAATTAAATTAAAAAGTAATAAACATGATTTTATTCAATGACAAAACTTGATGATTGTGATTATGTATATGATATTGCCTGAAAAATGTGAAAGTATGAAGTGTACGTTTTTGTATGACTATGAAATTGTAATCCGAAAAAAGGCCATAAAAGGGTTAGTGTGTTAGTTTAGAAATAATTTGTAATTTTGTTAAGCTAAGTTGGTATTAAATTTTTGGGCATGTATTTATCATGGATAAGGAACAAGGATGAATAGTGATAATAGGAAAACTCTGATTTAAGGGCAGTCGGTATTGGTTGGGCACTATAGGGAAAAATGACTATTTTTGTATGATAGTGAGAATGTGATATGATGAACAATATTTGTAAAGTGCTACAAGCTGATTGATTTTATGTTAAGGTGGTGCGACATTCTTATTTATGCATTGTTGGGGCTCATCTTGAGGTGCCATTTAAGACAATGATGGAATTTCAAGAATAAACGTTGATAATGAGGATTGAGAAATGACGGAACCTTGCGAAAAATTTCAATTTCTGGGCTCACCTCATCGGGGCCACCATAGCAAGGCTGACCAACTCGGTGATCCTGTTATGGCGGGATTTTTTTTTTTTTGCTATAGAGGAGGCCACTGTAGCGGTGTTTTTGCTGCTATGGCAGGAAGGGCGGGACATAATCTCGGCCATGTCTTCCCTTGATTTATTTTTAATTCCCAGGGCATCTAAAATCATTAATATATATATGGGAACCACAACAAAAACAATGAAAATTATTTAGAACATATCCTAACATGCATATATGATGAATAATGATTGAAACCAACATCCATGTGCTAAAACAACGTTGGTGTCCTATTACCCATGAATGTATGAAATATCGTAGTAAATAGACCATTTTGATCCATTTTCTTATAAACCCTATAGTTTGAATATGTGTGTGATGCACCCCCCCCCCCCTTCTTTAATTAATTAATTTAATTTAAATACTACTAAAAGACTAGTTGAACTCAACCCAAAATGTTTCACCTACCAATATAATTGATATTTGTTTCTCTTTCTTTATTTTTCCATTTCTCACTTTTTTCTCTTAATTTTTTTTCTTTCTCAAATTACGCGGGAAATTGAAGATTATCTGCTTAGTTTGCTTCATTTTGCATTGAAAGTAAGTCTTTATGTTTATATCGCATTTTCATATGCAACTTCGGTTCATTCTCGTCGTTACAAATATGATTCAAGATTGTATTTGACATTATAAAAATAGTTTCCCTCAAACCTAACCACAAAAGATAACTTAATTTCTCAAATTTTAAAGAAATTAAACCTTAAACAACTAAAAATTAACAAGAAGTTAGAATATTCTTACCTTTTTGGGTTGATTTCGTTCAAGAGAGGAGATGATTTATTTTTTAAAATCTTTAATGGTCTCTTAGTAATAATTGGGAAAGATGGTGTATTTAAAGATTAAATAATTAAATAATAGAGAAAGAATTTACATGTAACACTTTTAAATTTGTTTTGAAAGAAAAGTTTCTCATTCACGCTCGTCATCTGCAAACAAACATAGGGAGAAAATGGGTCAAAATGATATAGTTACAAAGGCATTTAATACTTTTGTGGGGTGATAGGACGACCACAAAGTTAAGGTGTCTTTTCGTAAATTCAAGACAACTTTTGGTGTCACTTTATGTCTTTTCTCATCTTAACATTCATGAGTGTTTTCAGATTCATATATCTAAATAAAATGCTCATATATGCATTCAGTTTCAAACTTCTTAATCTTATCAAAATACAACTGAGGCCTTAATGGGTCTGAATATATTTAGATGATTAAGATTTATAACAAAGTCGGAACATCATTAGATGTCTAGTCAAAGATTTCTATAAAGATAACAGTTCATTGATTCCATCCATTTACCGCTACCATTATCACCCACTATTCGCAACTACCATCATAGTCCCCCAGCATTATCAACTACCGCTATCAAAAACCACCATCATTTGCCACATCACTACAATAAGTTGTCACCACCACAAAGCACAATTACAATCAATCATCAATACTACAACAACCACCAATCACTACCATCAATTGTCATTATATATCATCAATCATTGTCATTAGTCACCACCACTATTTGATATCACTTTCATCTATCACAACTATTTGATGCCACTGCCAACTACCACCATCGACCATTACTGTTAATCATCCTCACAACTAACTACTACTCACACCATCACCATTAGCTAACACCATTCCGAATTGGCACCCACAACAGTCATCACTAGCCATCTCCTCCACCAACAACCATATAAATGATGTTAATTATTTTGTATTTAAATTTTTTACAACATTTTAATATTTAGATGTGTATTCAAATTCGGATATCTAAATCTTAATACACATCTCATTATTCAAATTCGGACAATCTAACCTTAATAAAAATAAATGAGACCTAGTTAAACCTTGTGATAAGCCAAAACCAAGAGGACGAATAAATTTTAACTCCCATGTGTGGTTAATTATACAATCATCGTAATCATTCTACTATTGCTCTCAAGACCAAAAAAGCCATAAAAGGTAGGACATTAATCGCAATTCAAGTTGCGCGAGATCAAAGTTTGCACAATTAAACTAAATGGAATAACAATGGATCAAAAGGTTGAACATGAAAAGTGCACATAGATTATAAAATCATACTTCAAATATCAAGTGCAATTGAATAATTTTATTTACATGAGTAGTTATACGTCCAAGTTACACCTCCCGAAAGAAGTACAAACGGTCGTTGTCAAATAAAGAACCTAACTTTTAGGTTAGGATCGATCCCACGAGAAATATGGTTTAGACTTGGGCTAACTTACGATTATCTACGTTCAGTCAAACTATTTCTGAAAAAAGGAAAAAATGGGGATTTGTAAATAAAATAGCCGTGTGTTGATTTGTATCAATAAGTAACAACTAAACAAGATTCGCAGTTTGAGATATCAATATGAGACGAAAACTAGGGAAAATAGGTGTTCCCCACAAACTCTTAACGCAGTATTCCTAATAATAGTAACTTTATCCTAATGTTAACATGCAAGGTTGATAAGTTAGGTATCCCAAAGTGATTGGTCCTTCAAGTAGGGAATTTCACCACGCAACTTCGTCCATCTACGGGCGTATGCTTTACTAACCCTTACCCTTAACCCGAGATTCTCCTTGGCACTATTAGGGTCAGGCTATTAGATAGCGGCTAAACACGTCTAGATCTCTATTGTTTAATCCATTTCCCATTTGTTACCTCCTTGATCCGGCAAGTAGGAATGATGAGATTTCTAATGTTGCACACCACTAGAAAGCATTCTAAATGAAAGGATTAACAATACATGCATCACTATTTTAGAATTACTTAATTATTAGTCATACATTGTTAATTACTCATGGTACCCACAACCCTAGTTGTGGATTTAGCTACTCATGCTTGAGAATTCACAATTCATGTTAGGTTTAATAAGATAAATTATGAACTTACAATTAGAATAGATGGATACCATAATCTTGAATTGAAAATCAAATGCAAATATCATAAACCAAGCTTTGAGAATTAATTGTCTAAAATGTTTGCCAAATAATCCTCAAAGTAGAAACAAAATATCCCAAAAAGTCTAACAACCCAAAAGCAAGAAATACAACTTATATTTATAGAAACTAAATCCTAAACCAATTAGGAAAAGAAAATATAGGAAAATCCGGTCTGAGCAGTTTCGATCGACGGTAGCAAACGACGGACCGTGGATCAGCCAACGGTCCGTGAGTCTCCTCCATGGTTTAGTAGTTGGCCAAAATTCTTAGTCTTCAATCGACGGTCATCACCTACGGTCCATAGGTCTATGCACGATCCATCATGTCTCTTCGTTGTTCAAGTACCAGAAGTCCTTTTCTGTGATTCAATCGACGATCACCATCCACGATCCGTCATATCCCTCCGTGGTTCCACACTTTGGTTAGACTTCCTTGAACAATTGACCCACGACTCCCACTTACGGCTCGTCAAGTGAATGACGGCTCATGAGTGAGCTCGTAGGTTGTCAAATTCATGTTGGTTCAACTACATTCAACTTCAACTGCTTCAAATCGATTTCCTGTAAAATTAGGCCAAACATCATCATATCTAATAACAAAAGTACCTAAAATGCACACAAACTTCAACTATAATGCATCAAAATTATCGTAAACTCACGATACATCAACTAGTAATTTACTACATTCTCCTGTTGCATTTATGAGAGCCACATCTACCCTTCTCTCTCTTCAAATTGCCATTTGTATCATGAACATGGACAATCCGATGGCTGTAGTGATAAGTAAGCTCCTCTAATGGAGAAATACTTTTGGAAGAGAAAAACATTATGTGAGGTGCTCTTTTATCACCATGGTCATACATAACATTTTGAGCACAAAGGTTTGGTGAGCAACTATGATTGATAAATCTACCAACATTCTCATATATTGATGCATCAATAGTAAATCCATCTTCATCCTTCATTTTAAAAGAATTTGACTCGACTTTACTATTTAGAACCTTCCTTTTGGGGATATATTCATTATAATTGCCAACATCAAAGAAGTACTCGTCATAATCCATTCTAATTTTGGTTTCCTTATGATCAAGAAATTCTCCGATATATTCACAAATAAAACTTTCGAGTGCAATATAATTTGATAACCTCAAACCCCATCCTTTCGATTTGGTTTTGAATACCACAAAATGGTACCGAAGACCATGTTGGCTAACCCTATTTTTGCAAGATGGAGGACATTTGCAATATGGACTACACTCATGAACAAGAGGCTTTGCTTTAAGAATAGAGCTTCTTGGGTTGAATGGAAACTCACCTCTGTTCTTAGAAGCACAACATCACTGCTCAAAAGCTGAGCATTTACTTGTGCAACTGCAATCTTAAGGCCTAATGATATAATACCAATTAGGATATCGTATGTTAGTAATGTATGTGAAAGGTGGGGGTCTCTCATCATCTATTTCATTAATAGCGAGGATTGGTATATTCTCTTTCCCTTGCGAGACATCATAGTCCATAACAAACTTTGTCTGCATAGTAGATTTTGTTGCCTTGTTAACATTTTCACAAATATGATTGACATTGACTAATTGAGTAAGTTCTGGTTGGCTAAGATTTCTCTGCAGTTCAAACTTGAAAACGTATTTTCTAGTTGGACCTCTTTCTTGCCAACACTTAGTCACAGTGTACAACCCATAGTAAATGTATTTTCCATCGGTCTTTTCATCATTAACTCTTGGACGACCATAAATGACCCTCACTGAATATCCCAAATCAATTGAGTTCTTCAAGGCAAGATTATCCCTTTCAATCTTCTGATCTTCCACTATCGCATTGACAGATACTCTAGGATTTCCTCCTTGACCTACATAATGAACTTTTGAGAAGATATGGTCTTATTCTCGTATTGACCAAAATCAACAATGCTAGTTGCAACCTTTTTTCTATTAATATTCACATAATCGATACCCCTAAAAATTTTATGATGTAGTCCGACCATAGCAAGTTCTACCTTGAACCGGAATTGATCACCAATTTCAACTCCAGGAGCATGGCCAAAGCCCCACTCAGAATTTACCCACTTTTCCTGATTTCTCAAAATCATTGCAGCCTTTATATTGATTATTCTTTTAGAGTGTCTTCCTTGTTTTTCTGCTTTCTTTTCTCGTAAAAGCTTAGTATATTCATCAGCAAAAAGTTTGAGAGTCTCTCTAACTTGTTTTCGTTTCTCAATATGCTCATATTTAGAAATGGTGGGCACTTTTGATTCATTTATAATACGCCCACTGTTTGAAAACCATTCACATCTTGTATAAGCTGCTGGAATTTTGGGAACATTCAACTTATGATTAATCAAGACATCATGTTGTTGAACATTGTTTCCATTGTTTTGACGAACAGATGGAAGATAATTTTCTGGAGAATTGTTGATGCTATCAACTCTTAGGCGCTTAAATATCGATAGAGATCTAGTACCAATTATCTGATGAAGTTTCTTCTTCCATAACTTCTTTGAGGTACTTGTGTTCATCGGCACATACATCTACAAGTAGGCACAACATAAAATTCATCCTATAAATTCAGTATAATAGCAAATAGTTTTACAAAAACACAAACACATTGCATGATTATTAACACTGACACGACAAGGCGTTATGAATGTTTGAATCAAACTGGAAAAAAAATGTTACATCAAAGCAAAAAAAAAAAAAAAAAAACATCCTGAAACAAAAAGAATATGACCTAACAAGCATAGAAGAAGAGTAGTGAAACTCATATTAGGGCTAAAGGAGAGCAAAATTCTGAAATCATTTGAATTAGGGGGGGTGGATTAATATCATAGAAAGAGTCGAAGTAGAAGCAATTAACACTCCGCATTAAACTTATGGTCCTTATAATTAAACTTTTGCTGCAAAAATAGTCCTTCAACAGAGGAACAATTTTCTCTAAGGGAAGAAGAAAAGGGGTTGATGTGGTTTGACGAATTTAAAACAAATCTTTGAAATGTCATTATTTCTCGACATGTCTTAGAAGTGTTTTCAAACGTCTCACTCAGGGAAAATCCACTATGGTTATAGATTGGGGAAAAGCTCAAGGCGTTATTTGTATTTTTTAAAAAAGTATGTATGTAAAAATAATTTATTTAGAATGCAAAAAAAAAAAAAAAGAATTGTTAATTAAAATTTATAAACTAAAATTCTTGACTTTGTTTTTGACCATAGCTTGAGACGGGTCCAAAAAAAGTCATTTAAGATATGAACAATTGTAGGAAAACAGAAGGAATATCATTTAGCAACATGAGAGAAATAAAACTAAATAACTTCAAAACATCCAGAAAAGAAATAACTCTCTTTTAAGTATGAATCCAAGTGTTGACTTCTTAAGATTCAATTTTTTTCTAAAATCAAAAGATTGTCCAAAAATATTAGAGGAAGATGGAACAAGGGTGTACCAATAGCACAATACCAAACTCCTATGTATACTAAAAATAGTAAAAGTGAAATTAGGTATGCAATTGATTTTATTCAATTTATGTTTCCTTACATTAATAAGTTCCAAGTAAGTCAAGTATAAAATTAGACATAATAAAAGTGAAGGCTAAATTAGGTGTGCAATTGATTTTTATTCAAAATAGATTTTTTTTACATTAATAAGTTTCCATATCAAACAAGAAAAGTCAAATACAAAATTAGACACAGTAAAAGTGAAAGCTAAATTAGGTATGCAATTGATTTTTATTCAAGTTAGATATCCTTAGATATCCTTAAATTAATAAATTTTCATATCAAACAAGATAAGTCAAATATAAAATTAGACATAATAAAAGTGAAGGCTAAATTAGATATGCATTTGATTTTTTATGCAAATTGAGCTTCTTTACATAAATAATTTTTCATATCTAACCAGGTAAGTTAATTACAAAAAAAATGAGGTAAAATAAGATTTGCAAATATATTGACTATTATTTAAATACATATTTTTTTTTACATTAATAAATTTCCATATCAAACAAGAAAAGTCAAATACAAAATTAGACATAGTAAAAGTGAAGGCTTTAGGTATGCACTTGCTTTTTATTCAAATTAGATATCCTTAAATTAATAAATTTCCATATCAAACAAGATAAGTCAAATATAAAATTAGACATAATAAAAATGAAGGCTAAATTAGATATGCAATTGATTTTTTATTCAAATTGAGCTTCTTTCCTAAATAATTTTCCATATCTAACCAGGTAAGTTAATTACAAAAAAAACAAGGTAAAATAAGATTTACAATTATATTGACTATTATTCAAATTGTATTCTTTACATCAAGTTTTCATATCAAACAAGGTAATTCATATACAAGTTAAAAGTACCACAATTACTAATCATAATTTAGATAAAACTCTTAAATTAGAGCAGATTTTGTTTCGACTTTCCTTTTGCTCCTTTTTCACTTTTATTTCCCTTTTGGATTAGGATTCACAAAATCCCTTTCCCTATTGTTAGTCTTTAGTTTTGGGGGTAAACAATGTTCCTTTTCCTAATTAATATATCTTTTAAAATACATTAATTTTAATAAATATTATTTTAAAGAATTTTATGTAATTGTTTTCTTTTAAAATCATTTAACTAATCTTTTTTCTTCTTAATCTCCTTTTATCAATTAAAATAGAGTTACCTCTTATATTTTCTTAACTGATATATGTCTTATATTTAATATCATATTAACTGCATCATTATTTTTCATTTATATATTTATTAAAAAATATTAGTAAAATAGAAAATATATTTATTTCTTAATCATTATTGCTATTTGCCAATATATTCCTTAATTTTGAAGTTAATATGAAAAAATGGCCAGCAATAACTCTATTGATGATATTTTAATATTTGGTAATGTGAAGCAATTTAATAAATTATATCGCTTTATGCATTAATCTTTATAATTACTGTATCTTAACTTTAAAATCAATAATTTAATAAGTATTTATTATTCTTCAATTTCGAATATATTAAGAAATATACTTTTTTCTTTTTTATTAGGATTTTTTTTAATCGTTATCTAAATAAAAATAAATGATAGATTACAATGACCTTACATACATAAAAATAAATGAGGGATAAGTTACTTATATATACACTTTTTTCTCCATAATTCCCATTATATTCTCTACTAATTTTAAAATTTTCTAAAATCCCTTATTTTACTCTCAAACCCCCAAACCCCCAAACACTAGATACATAAATCCTAACTCCCAAAACCAACGTTTATCCCTTCCTTATTTCACTCCACAAATCTCTCCCTATTTTTAGTCCCACAATCTTAACAATTATTTTCTCATTCATGTTTGAAATTCAAAATCAATCTCTTTCATGTAGGTTAACGATATATTTGGACAAAAAAAATTAAAAAAGGATATGTTTGAGTCTTTCACCTATTTTAAAAATCTCCAAAATTTATAATTAAATAAAATAAGTGAACTTCCAAATTTGACTACAACGTAAATTAGAAAAAAAGTTATAGTAGTAGTTATTATTTGGTAAAAAAGTAATAATTAGTATAATATTTATAAATTTTTCATAAATTGAGTCTTTTACCTTCATGATACATGATTTCATAATGTATCATGCACTAATTTTTTAGATATGATATGTAAATTCAAATTTATATCAATTACATAACAATTATCACACAGTAATGTATCGATCTCAAATCCAATATCTTATGTGCAACAATTACTTATTTAATGTATCTTGTATAAATACAATACTTATCAATTTAAACGAGATACATAAATAGTAATGTATCATGCACTAATTTTTTAGATATGCTATGTAAATTCAAATTTATAGTAAATGTATCAATTACATAGCAACAACACGCTTTTTACTCTTATCTGCAGAGGTTCCTAGTAGTTTTTGGGGAGAAGTAGTCCTAACTGCTGTATATGTGATAAATCGTATTCTTACTGCATTGACTTCAGGGATGTCTCCGTTTGAGAAATTGTATGGTCACCTACCGAATTATTCTACATTATGAGTTTTTGGATGTACTTGCTATGTTCTTCGTCCTCATGTTGAACGAAATAAGCTAGGGCCAAAATCAGCTATATGTGTGTTTTTGGGGTATGGTGTTGGACAAAAAGGATATCGTTGCTATGATCCGGTAAGTCAGAAATTATATGTTTCACGGCATGTCACCTTTTTGGAACATATTCCTTTTTATTCAATTCCAGCTAAATCCCATGATGTAACGAAATCAGATCTTCAGCATATTGATCATTTTGGCGTTGACGTGGAGGTTTCAGTTTCGGATTCATCCATGCCACCTGATGATAGTGCTTTAGCCCCACCTGTGCCTAAGTCTGCTCCGTTGACTGTTGAGACTGGAGACCCACCACCTCCGAGGAGGTCTACTCGTCCTTCTAAGTCCACCAAACTACCAGATTTTGCATACTCTACATACTCAGCCTCATTTGCTTCCTTTATTGCCAACATACATAATTTGTCTAAACCTGAGTCGTATCGAGAGGCTGTGACTGATCCTCTTTGGCAGAATGCTATGGCTGAGGAACTCACTGCTCTTTATCAGACACATACATGGGACTTGGTTACCCTCCCACCTAGTAAACATACGATTGGATGTCGATGGGTGTATAAGATTAAAACAAAGTCTGATGGGTTTGTTGAGCGATACAAGGCCAGACTTGTGGCAAAAGGGTACTCACAAAAATATGGTATGGACTATAAGGAGACTTTTGCCCCGGTGGCAAAGATGACGACTGTTAGCACTATAATTGTTGTTACATCCATTCGACAGTGGAAGATATTTCAAATGGACGTCGAGAATGCATTTCTGAATGGTGATCTCCATGAGGAAGTTTATATGACTCCTCCCCCAGGTATTGACCACCATCCGGGTGAAGTTTGTCGGCTTCGAAAAGCTTTATATGGTCTCAAGCAAGCCCCTCATGCTTGGTTTGAGAAATTCTCCACTGTGATTACTTCTCTTGAATTTACCCCGAGTAATCATGATTCGATATTGTTTGTTAGATGTACGATTGCAGGAAAAATTCTTTTGTCCTTATATATAGATGATATGGTTATTACTGGTGATGATTATGGTGGTATTGAGTCATTGAAGCGTGATTTGGCTCATCGATTTGCCATGAAGGACTTAGGCTTGCTGCGTTATTTTTTGGGTATTGAGATGGCTCAGTCTAAGAAAGGGTATCTTCTTTCTCAGACTAAATATATATCAGACTTGTTTAAACGAGCACGCCTTTCTGATAGCAGAACTGTAGATACTCCCCTTGAAACCAATGCACGGTACTCTCCTAGTGATGGTGCTCCGTTATTAGATCCGAGTCTTTATCGGACTGTTGTAGGTAGTTTGGTTTATCTTATTGTTACTCGCCCGGATATAGCTCATGCAGTTCATATTGTTAGCCAGTTTGTTACTGCTCCTACTTTTGTTCACCGGGGAGCTGTACTTCGTATTCTGAGATATCTTCGTGGCACTCAGTTTCAGAATCTCTTGTTTCCCTCGACGTCATCTCTCGAGTTGCGAGCCTATAGTGATGCTGATTGGGATGGCGATCGCAATGATCGTAAATCCACCACTGGTTTTTGTGTGTTTCTTGGAGACTCTTTAATCTCATGGAAGAGTAAAAAACAAGATGTTGTCTCTAGATCTTCCACGGAGGCTGAGCATCGTGCTATGGCTGTGACTACATGTGAGATTGTTTGGTTACGTTGGCTTCTTGCAGATATGGGGGTTCACATTTCTTTGCCAACTCCTCTGTATTGTGATAACAAAAGTGCGGTACAAATTGCAAAGAATTCTATTTTTCATGAGCGGACGAAGCACATTAAGATTGATTGTCACTTCACCCGTCATCATTTACAGCTCGGGACCATATCGCTTCCGTTTGTTCCGTCGTCCTTGCAAATTGCTAATCTTTTTACGAAGGCGCAGTCGTCGTCTCGGTTTCGATTTTTGTGTGACAAACTCTCAATGCTTATTGTTGTTGCATTGTGAGTTTGAGGGAGGATGTTAGCCCATATGTTTGAGCTTTTGTTATTGGGCCTATTTTCTATGTTTTATAAATCCTATTAGGTTAAGTTAATGAATTCTATTAGATTGTAATATAGTTCTTGCCTCTTGTTCTTCAATTAAAGTAGTTCTGTTAACAATTAAAAGACTCTAAAATAGACAAATTTGTCATTAATTTTTCTCAAGTAATTATCATTTAATTATACCATATAATTTTTAGGACTTAAAAAGAGAGATGCTTGTATCTAAAACAGAGATTTCAGCTAATATAACAACAATCAGAGCATAAAAATCATACATTTAGAAGTTTCAAATCCATGGATCATTGTATGCCTTTGGGAAATAACAATCCTTTGCCTTTTCCATGTGGACTTACGACAAGAACTTCAAAGGCATCTTCATCTACCAACGATACATCTTTCCACATTAAAATAATACAACAAAATAAATACATCTATACATCTTCAGAAAGAAATGATCAGGATATGGTATATGAAAGAGAGAAGACAACTTCACTACCAACTAGAAAAAAGAAAACAAGTCATATGGTATATTACCTATATTTAAGCTGAGACTGTCACTCTACTTGTTGCTGCAGATTCTCAAAAACAGAGTTCCGGCGAATATTAGAAATGTGACCTTTGTTTCTTATAAGAGGAGCAACTGGCTTCATTGTTCACTGAGTTCTTTCTTAGTTCATCACTACTTCTCCTAATTTGTAACAAGGCCTTAACCTTCGCTTCATCTTTATACAACAAACGAAATCCATAATTCTTCGTTTCTCTTAAGAAAGATAACGTAATAATCCCATAATCATTTGGTGTTTTTTGATTTGCCTTAGATGTATCCCACAAGGCAGCAAGAGGTACCAAGAAAAAATGAATCGCAGCTGATGGAAAACGTAAAGAATGGTTGGATAAGGCAAGGTTTTGGGTCATCAATGACATCTCATCATCACATAAGGGAATCAAGTTAGCTGTGATGTCAAATAATCTGCCAGAATAACATACAGCAAATCCCAAGAAGTTATCACGTACATACCAATTTTCAGGCAAATTGACTATTACACTTGTACCTGTTCCTCGATGGTGGAACCAACTTGGTATATTCCCTTTAGAGGTAAGTACTCGTAGTGACAAGGAATTTGAAGTAGAGATGTCATGCTGCAGTGATGACATATTCTGAAACAACGAATTACATATCGAATCATTCCTCCAACTTGCATCTATTGTATGTAATTGCTGTGGAAATTCTGGCAGCTGTGTAAGGTTCTGGCAACCTGATATGTCCAACCATTTAAGAGCACCAAGTTGGGCTATGCTTCGAGGCAAATATTCAAAATTATTTCCTGTGAGAGTCAACGTTGTCAAAAAGGATAAACATCCAATGTGTTCTGGAAGTCCCCCATCTGATATATTGCAGCAATTGAGTCCCAAAATATCCAAGCTTGGCATCCCTGTGAAATCTGGCAATTCTTGCAGCCTGTTACACCATGACAAGTACAAGGTTTGAAGAGCAGTAAGTTGGGCTATGCTTCGAGGCAAATGCTCAAATTTATTTCCACTGAGATCCAACTTTTTCAAAGAGGATAAGGATCCAATGTCTTCTGGAAGTCCTCCATCTATTATATTGCAGTTACAGAGATGCAGTTCTTCCAATGAGGATAACCCTTCATTCACCTGAGGGAACACAAAGTACACTTCATCTTCTGATTCTTCTTTTCGAAAAGTCAAGAATTTAAGCTTATTCAACCGGACGATGGAAGATGGAGGTCGTGAGATTAGAGTATCCCAGGCATTGAGCCGCTCCAATTTTTCTAAATCACCTATCTCTTCTGGGAAGCTTTCAAGTTTTGAGCACTCTGACACATCTAGCATCACCAAACCTTTCAACTTACAAATGCTGCTTGGAAGAGATACAAGGTTATACATGCCACTCAAATCTAGCTCTGTAAGATGAGCTTGGAGCTGAGTGATAGATAGTGGAAGTTCCCTTATCCCAGAGGATTCCATCCAAATCTTGAACTGCGGCTTCATTATTCCAATGATTTCTGGAAATTTATCTAAACTGCCGCAGTGGCTTAGATTCAGTGATTCAAGAGATTCCGCATTAACATATGGAAATCTCTTAAGGTTATCACAACGATACAAACTTAACTCAATGAGTTTTCTGGAACAAACCAGGGAATGGTGAATCTCTTCAAGACTCATACATTCATCTAGATTCAAATATTCCAAATTTGGCATACCCCTGAAATCTGGTATTTTCTTCAGGCTTTGGGAGCCTCTTAGATTTAGCTTCCGCAGAGATGGCAATTGCTGCTATTCAAAACACAGAAAAATGAGTAAGTAGTAAACCATATTTGATTATGAGTCCTGTGAAACTAGAAATTGTTTATTTTACTTTTATGGAAACTAGATGTTCAGAAACTAAATAAAAATGCTATATATATATATATATAAGAATTTTAGGCAAAAGTTAGATTAATGTTATAAATTATTTAATAAATTATAAACCGGCACCTTTGTGTGATTCCATAAATGATGCAACGAACTCCACTGGAGATCAAGATGAACAAGTCTTCGGGCATGAAATTTTTTTGGTAATAACTTCCACGGATAGTCATGCCAGACCAACCAACGCAAGTTGTTGGACAAATACTCAATGGAGCCATCATAGCAATTGGAGTAGGATGGAAAGTCGGTCATCCTCTCATATTCGTTCTCATCAGATATGCGTAATATCCTAAGCATTTTCATATTAATCATTGCCTCTTTATTGAAGTATAGTTGATCAAAATAAGTAAACCAAATTGCTTTCACCGCTTTGGTCCCCTGCTAAAAAAATCATGAGTTAACAAATTACAACTTCCTATGCTTGGCTTACCAATATCAATATTTTCTTACTCCTCACATATAAATTCTTGTAATGTCTTTGTATTATAATATTATACTAAAAATAAGAAGATTCAAAGAGCAAAGTTGAATTACGATTTTGCCTCTAAACTAAATTAAAAACAGATTAAGAATCAGGCAACGTTACTACAGATGGCAACTTGACGAATTAGCTACCTTAAGCGATTAATGTTATTTTTGCTTCTATTATTAAAGTAATAATCGACTAAAATGACACACCTGCAAGGATATGAAGCAAGATGAATAAATAACTGGAATTGACTATACTATATGTCTTTGGAACATGAAAAATAAAATTGAATATTTTTGCATTATTTAGCCTACTTACCATATTATAATCCATCATTTCTTCGAAATCTTCAACATTCCATAATCTGCTATGCTCTCCCGGATGCTTTTGCATTTGTACTATATGCTTACCCATATCTTGTATTAAGTCGTGCATTTCAATCATATTATTTTCAGAAATGAACACAAGAGATTTGTTTACTAGAACGCGCAATCCAATTTTTGAACCAGAATAACAACTCTCAAGAATTTGCATGACTTCTTTTTTTTCATTTCCTCGGAAGAAACATGCTATATCTAGAAATATCTCCTTCTCTTCAGGCTCCAACCCATCATAACTTATTTTGAGATTTTTAGTAACTTCTAAATCAGAGTTGTGCTTTATTCGGACCAAAGCACTTCCCCACTCAGTTATATCCATCCGGTGTAATGAAGAACCCCACACTTTCAGGGCTAAAGGATGGCCTTTAGCATAACCTACTATCTCTGACGTTAGATCCTTAAAACACTCATTTGGAACTTCCTCCATGAAAGCATATTGATTGAACAGTTTAATAGCATCACAGTCAAGTAGTGTTTCCACTTCATATACTACATCATTCCTCCCTATCAAACGTTTATCTCTAGTGGTTGCAATAATCCTACTACCCTTCCCAAACCAACCAAGATCCTTTGCTAGATAATCTAACTGGTCTCTATGATCTATGTCATCAAGCACAAGTAAAACCCTCTTAGATGGAAGTCTACGAGCCAGCAGGCTCCTCCCCTCCTCCTTATCTTTCACACAATTTTCTTTTTCTCCAAACAATTTAGAGAGAATGATATTTTGCAGAGAGTTCATTCTATGTTTGTTTTCTTTAATATTCTCAAGGAAACAAATATCTTTAAACTTGGATGAGAGTTTATAAAAGATAGTCTTTGCTATTGTCGTTTTACCGACACCCCCCATTCCCCAGATCCACACAATCCGAACATCATTGATTTCCATCTTTAGTAGGCCTTCTAAACATAACAGTCCAGCATTTATAGTAAATAAACATAGTGAACAAAAAAGAGGTAAAAGCAGAATGGTTATTGATTATAGAAATCTAAACGCAAAAACTAAAACATATAATTACCCCATACCTAATAAAATATTAAAAGTAAGACAGATACAAGGATATAATTACTTTAGTAAATTTGACTGTAAATCAGGATTCTACCACCTAAAACTAGAAGAAGAATCTAAACATTTAACAGCATTTACTGTACCACAAGGATTTTACGAATGGAATGTTCTACCATTTGGATATAAAAACGCACCAGGTAGATATCAACATTTCATGGATAAAGGTCGAGTCACTGTTCATGAATAGTAATGTAAACTTTTGCCTATAAATAAGAATATCATTTTGATGAACAAGATAAAAAATATATCAGAAAAATAAAACTAATGTGTAAAGATTTACCAAAATTATATTTCCCAGATGAAAATAAACAATTTACTTATATAGTAGAAACAGACTCTAGTAACCATAGTTACGGAGGAGTATTAAAATATAAATACATAAATGAAAAAATAGAACATCACTGCAGATATTATTCCGGATCATATACAGACCCACAAATAAAATGGGAAATAAATAGAAAAGAACTATTTGCCTTATATAAATGTTTATTAGCTTTTGAGCCATATATTGTATATAACAAATTTATTGTTAGAACAGATAATACACAGGTAAAATGGTGGATAACTTTCGAAATTTTATCAACAATTCGCTCAATACAGTCTGATTCAACCCTACAAAAAAAAATTGCTAATATATGATATATGATAAAAATGACTATAACAAAGAAGAACCAATCAAAATATTATCTACCTTCTTACAGATAGAAACATATATAATCAACTATTATTCTACTTTCAGAAAATGTGAATAATTATTTTAGATTCTGTTTGACTTATTTGAGATACAAATTCTTTGTTCTGTAGTAGGATATAACTATGTGTAGCTAGTCTTCATAAATTATTCCGTTTGTTTCAGTTTATGTGTGTTTAACTCACCCGTTAGTGAATACATATCCTTTAAGATTTCCGGCAGCAGTTAGGGCAGTCCTCCATCCTTTCACCATTTGCATCCCCTCAGGATCATTCATATACATTAATTCATGTTTGGCAAATGCTTCTGCAAAGTTTTCGCTTTGGTGTTTAACATGTGATGGTTCCACACCATAGAAGACCGGTATGACTATTTTCTCATTTTCTTCCTTTGTGCATTCCATGATCTTCACCAGTTCATTCAAGCACCACTTTGATGTAGCATAATTCTTTGAGAAAACCACGATGGCAACTTGAGACTCTTCGATAGCTTTCAAGAGTTCTTCTGGGATTAAATCTCCAAGCTCTAGCCTTTTATCATCTTGAAAGGTGATTATTCCCCTCCTTGTCAAACGTTCATACAAATAACCTGAAAGTGTTCTACGCGTATCTTCACCTCTAAAGCTTAGAAAGACATCGTACTTCCATCGAGGACAGTATTGTGAATTACTGGCAAAAGAAGAAGAAGATGCCATGGATTCAGTTAATTGTTAGAAGAGAAAAATAATATGTATGTTTGTGGCAAGAGATCAGTTGATGATATACATGAAAGAAGAAATAAACAAGTACCACTTCCAATATAAATATGAAACCTTTTATGAATAAATTAATCGGAAATTTCAGTAAAGCTTCTTAATGTCAACTCCAGTTATTATGAAATTCCTTCAAAGACCCAGCCTCTTCCACCCTCCCTACACGAAAACTCCATCGTAATATGTATACAATAGACAGGTAAAAGTACAAGCTGATACGCGTAGTTGAATAGATGGAACTACTGCTCAACATCAATAACTTTCTGAGAAGTTTCCTCAATTGAATTGTTCTTTGTATTGCAATTTGCACAGAAGCTGAAAAGGTCTTAAAGCCAGTAAAATACTACTGAGACTGAATCAATAAAAATAATCTAAACAAGTTCATACAACGGTTGACTTTCTTGTGATTGAAGAAGTTAATTAATAGAAATCATCTAAGAAAATTCTTTGTATTTTCGCATCCCTAATCTATTTATTTCTTTGCAAAAGGGCAATAGAAGAGTTAACAAGTTATATATAATTAAAATAAAGTACCAGGGGTTCGATATCGTCATTGTATAAGGTAATTTATTAGAGCCTCTACCATTGCGACAGCTATTCTGAATCTTCTTCACCATTACCAATAATGATTATGTAACAAATGTTGTTGGTGCTGCAACTTGCAATGTTTGTCCTAAAGTCCACAAAATGCAGATAAAAATGGGTTGTTGGATAAAATAACAATCTTAACCCACTTAAGTGATCTCCTAAAGCGTATGAATGCTGGAACAGAATTCATGAAAAATAGGTACGATCCATGAGAGGTGTGTTACGTCACCTTTACTAATAAGACCAGTAAATTTATAAACAAGATTTGAAGAGAACAGATTATGCATACCTAAGTTCTTTCGTGAATCTCTTTCTTAGGCAAAGAGTCTAGTTGTTCTGTTACAAACAGAGAACACAATGTGCTTTCTCAGGCACTGCAAAACCAAAAGAGTGGAACTTGTTAAAACCACTTAAAATAAGTAATGAAAACATAGATGTTACTTGTTAATATTACTTTTATAACATAAAAAAGGTCGATAATGGTAATTATTTTATCTGATGTAATAGACAAGTTAAAACAAAACTAGATTTCTTATTTTTTCACACTTTCCAAAAGATAAGAGAAGTGAAAGGGATCATGAAGGAAGAATTGATGCGTATTGAGATAATTCCACTCGAAATACAAAGAGAAACAACTAAGAAAATACAATAAGAAGAAGAAGAAGCAACAACAAAACTCTGATTGATTTTCCTCCTCTTCTGTGAATCTGATGATTATAATAGGCATAAGGACAGATAATGGAAACTATCTAATACAAGGACTAATATGTTAAGACTATAAAATAGTTAACTGAGAAGTGCATATTCATGATCACACTGCCCATGCTAAAGAAGGAATAGCTAGCGGTATGCAGCCTTGTCACATTTATAGATCTCACAACTCTTGATATAATTTTCGACATCTCCTCAATTCCAGAGTGGCCTCCATGAACTAAAGCATGCCAGAGAGTAATCATTTCAATTCAGGATCGGAATCATTATAGTCTGCAATAAGCCTGACCTAACAGCAGCTAAGGTTAGTGCATCCAACTCTATTGTAGGAAGTCGAGATAAAGCATCAACAACTTTATTCTCCTTATCATTCCTATATTGAATAGTAAAATCAAATTGCATCAGCTTGGTAATCATTTTCAACTGGGTACAATACGAAGCTATTGTTCAAGCAAGAATTTTAAGACCTTTTGATCAATTTTGACAATGAAGGGTTTACTTGTGAGATACTGACCCCATCTAGATACAGACATTACCAAAACAAAAAGCTCTTATTCATAAAGAGACATAACTTTGTGGTGTAGAGAAAGGCCTTGGCTCAAGTAAGCAATAGGTTGCCCTTGCTGCATAATAGCAGCTCCTACGCCAACATCACAACCATCAGTTTCCACAGTGAAACTCAAGTTAAAGCTAAGAATGTTGGATATTTTGTAATATATAGAGGTCTTAAATTAACAGACACATATGTTCGTGAAAGAACATGACTGTTATGAAAAGTCATTTGTTTATGAAAGGACATGACCTTTATGAAAAGTCATCTCTTCATGAAAGAACATGACTTTTATGAAAAATCATATGTTCATGAAAGAGCATTACTCTTATGAAGAGTCATATCAAGTTCTATAAATATAAAGACTCTCTAGAAGTAGTATAAGAAAAAGCTGAATGTATAAACAAAGCACTTTGTTGTATCCTTGAAGAAAATTGTTTGTATTTAGCTCAATATGTATATGGGCAATATCTCTTTAAAGAAAGTGATTACACGCCTCAAAGCCATCTTCTTCTTCAATTATATTTCCTATTATTTTTCTAACAAAGAAGAGCTAACATAGAAGCAGATACTGGCGCATCCTTCAAGTGCTGAAATGCCTTGGGAGCTCCTTATATAACCATAACCTTGGATAAATCTTTTATAATATCCTACAAGGTCAAGGAACCCTCTGATTTGCTTAAGGGCTGTAGGGATAGGCCATTGCTGAACTGTAAGAATCTTCTTTGAATCAGTAGCTACACCAGCAGCTAATATGTAGTGTTGCTGTGGAAAAGTGACATTTGGAGAGCCTGGCATACAAGTTGTATTACTGTTAGTCCTCCTATAAGTATGATCAATTCCAGAGTTGCCACCATGAAGCATGCCAGAGAGTAATCATTTCAATTCTTAGTGAATTATCTGCTCCTATCACCAATCGACCATATGCCATGTCAGTTGTTGGTTGATAAAAGAGAACCATTTAATGTCCTCAATGTGCTCAGCTTAAGGATCAAACCATTCAACTCAGGTTAGGAATCATTATAGTCTGCAATAAGCCTGATCTAACAGCAGCTAAGGTTAGTGCAGCCAACTCTATTGTAGGAAGTCGAGATAAAGCATCAACAACTTTATTCTCCTTATCTTTCCTTTATTCAATAGTAAAATCAAATTGCATCATCTTGGTAATCAATTTCAACTGGGATCCAATATGAAACTACTGTTCAAGCAGGAATTTTAAGACCTTTTAATCAGTTTTGACAATGAAGGGTTTACTTGTGAGATACGGACCCAATCTAGATACCGACATTACCAAAACAAAAGGCTCTTATTCATAACTTTGTGGTGTAGAGAAAGGACTTTGCTCAAGTAAGCAATAGGTTTCCCTTGCTGCATAATAGCAGCTCCTATGCCAACATCACAACCATCAGTTTCCACAGTGAAACTCAAGTTAAAGTTAAGAAGAGCTAACACAGAAGCAGATATCAGCGCATCCTTCAAGTGCTGAAATGCTACAAGGCCAAGGAACCCTCTGATTTTCTTACGGGTTGTAAAGTAACAAGTAGCTCCTTCATTCCATTTAAAAAGTTTCTTCTTTACTTATATAACCACAACCTTGGATAAATCTTTTATAATAATCCTACAAGGCCAAGGAACCCTCTGATTTGCTTATGGGTTGTAGGGATAGGCCATTGCTCAACTGTAAGAATCTTCTTTGAATCAGTAGCTACACCAGCAGCTAATACGTAGTGTCCCAGGTACTCAATACTGCTTGTGGAAAAGTGACATTTGGAGAGCCTGGCATACAAGTTGCGTTACTGTAATAGCTGAAAAGTGATCCTGAAGTGATCCACATGATCCTCCAAATATTTATCATCAAAGAACATCAGGATGAACCTCCTTAAGTGCTTTTTAAAACTGAAGGGAGCATTGTCAATCCAAAATGCATCACTAGGAACTCATAGCGGCCAGAACATGTTCTTAATGCGGTTTTGTGGATATCAGGTGTGGCCATCCTGATTTGATGGTATCCAGACCTGAGATACCATTGGGAACCCCCCAAGTTCATCCAGAAGCTCTTCAATGATAGTTATCTTTGATAGTAGTCTGATTCAGAGCCATGTAAAAGCTGTCCAAACTTTCAAAATACAGCAAGCCAAAAATCTAGTTACAAAGAAAAATTGAGTTCAATGATCATACATGACAGAAGCTGAAGAGAATCAGCAAAATACGATTAACTGAACAATCATATTGTGTTGATTCAATGAAAAATGCTACTTATGGATTGCAATGGCGAAAGAATCAAGTTGTTATTTTAAGCTGTGTATGGGCGTCAGAAGTTTTGATGATTGAAAACAAACTTTGGACCTAATCCCCAGACGAAACTGAGAGTTCCGTACACTACAGCTGTCCAAAAGCCTGCAAAATCTGTTGTGGTTGGTGCACGGCTCCCACTGTACAGCAAGCCCTTAGCCAATGAGATTATTTTGTGTGTTTGTGCTCATCCTATAATATGTCTATTCTCCATTATCACACACAAGCTTTTTGAAATCAGAATTTTCCACAAGCATAGTTATTCTCTTAAGAAAATATCGCTCAAGAACAACTGGAGGACCTGATAGAGTTATCATTATTCTTAGTTGTTAGAGTGTATATTTTAGTGCTTAATCTTGTAAGATCTAATCCTGATTTATAAAGGAATTAGATCGTTTGAAGTCCTGGTTGAGTTTTCCGATTCCTGGATAGAGTTAGCTATGTCGGGTTGTTGAAGTCTATATCAACTAGAGTTAGTTGGTGTAGTGGGCAACTTAGTTGTTGCTAAGTGGAATTCTATATCAGCTAGAGTTAGTTGGTGCAGTGGGCAACTGAGTTGTTGCTTGGTGCAGTAGAGTTGCTGCTAGTTTTATTCCCTGATCCTTGAGATCTGAGTTAGTGGCTAGAGGTAGCCTTGTTGAGGTCTTGAAGTCTAGGTCGACTAGAGTTAATTGGTTTAGTGGGAAATAGAGCTATTGCTTTGTTCTTTTACTGGTAGTAGAGTTGTTGCAGTAAGGGAGAAGGGATTAAAGAGTTTTAATTCCCAGGTTGCAAGAGTTTGTAATCTGAACCTTTGCCCCTTTTATAGTTAAACGGAGTTGGGTTTAAAATCCTGTGAGCACATGTCATGGTTTTCTCCTCCCTTGAGCAAGGGGGTTTCCACGTAAAACTGTTGTGTTCGTTTTACTTTGAGTTACTTACTTTCTGCACTTATATTCTATCAAGGGACTTGGTTCATTGATTATTAGTGGATGCATAAATTGTATCACAAGTGTTGCAATCGTGTACAAATTTTACTACTTGATAGGAAAATAGACATTTGCATTTAAGACAAATGTTTCTTTTAAGGATTTTGGTCCAGCCTGGGTGGTAAGTAAGCCTTATTTCAGCAAGTCTAAATGTAAGAGGCCGAATGAGTATTAACTCCCTCATGTGGTTATACAACCATTTAAGTTATTCTACATTCAAGACCAAACAAAAGTGTCATAAGAAATAGGATATTACGCATAATGAAACGTAAATGTCAAGTGCAAAGATTATAAAAGAGGGATAGTATTACATGAGTAATTCTTTAGTACATTCTCCCCTTGCACTTCCGAGAGCCACATCTACAATTCTTTCTCTTTAGATTACTATTTTTATCATAAACATGGTCATAGTTGTAGTGATAAGTAAACTCCTCTAATGGAGCAATACTCTTAGAAGCGAAAAGCATTATATGAGGTACTCGCCTATCACCATGGTAATACATGACGTTTTGAGCATAAAGGTTTGGTGAGCAACTATGGTTGATAAATCTTCCAACATTCCCATATCTAACTGCATCAAGGGTAAAGCCATCTTCATCCTTCCTCCGCAAAGAATCTGACTCAACTTTGAGGTTATTATTACGCATAGGATTCCTTTTTGGGATTTCTTCATCATAGTTGCCAACATCAAACAAGTACTCATCATTATCTATTCTACTCTCAGCTTCCTTTTCATCAAGCAACTCCCCAACATATTCACATATAAAACTTCCGAATGAGGCATGATCTCGTGACCTCAAACCCCATCCTCTCGATTCGGTCTTGAAAACCTCCAAATGGTATCGAGGACCATGTTGGCTAACTCTATTTTTGCAAGAAGGGGGACATTTGCAAGATGGGCCACACTCATAAACAAGAGGTAATAGAGCCTCTTGTGTTGAATGGAATCTCACCTCCATTCCTAGAAGCACAAGAGCATTGCTCGGAATCCGAGCATCCACTTGTGCAATTGCAACCTTGAGGCCTAGAGATGTAATACCAATCTGGATATTGTATGTTGGTTATGTAAGTAAATAATGGGAGTCTCTCATCATCTATTGCATTGACAGCACAAATCGGTATCTTCTCTTTTCCTTGCGAGACATCATGGTCCACAAGAAACTCCGACTGCATAATCGATTTTGTTGCCTTGTTAACATGAAAATGATCTACCTTGACTAAACTTGTTGGCCGTGACACTACTTCATGATTAAGTTTTGGTTGGCGAAAATTTCTTTTTAGTTCAAACTTGAAAACATATTTTCCAGTTGGAGCTATTTCTTTCCAATACTTGGTCACAGTGTAGAGCCCATCGTAAATGTATCTTATATCACCCTTTTCACCATTCACTCTTTGTCGACCACAAATAACCCTCACAGGACATCCCATGTCCATGGAGTTCTTCAAGGCAAGATTACCCCCTTTAAGCTTTTGATCTTCCACTCTCGCCTTAACAGATACTTTTGGATTCCCACCTTGACCTACATAAATGAAATGTTTTAGAAGATATGGCCTTGTTATCGTACCGACCAGAATCAACAATGCTTGTTGCAACATATTTTCTGCCAATATTCACATAATTGATACCATTCATAAATTGGTGATGTAATTCGATTGTAACAAGTTCTGCCCTGAACTGGAATTGATCCCCAATTTCAACTCCAGGAACATGTCCAAAAGTCCACTCACAATTTACCCACTTTTTCTGATTTTTCAAAGTCATTGCTGCCTCTATATGGATATTTCTTTTGGATCATCCTTCATGTTTCTCTGCTTTATCTTCTCGCAAAAATTTAGTATATACGTCATCAAAAAGTTTCAGAGTCTCTCTAACTTCTTTTACTTTATGAATATGTTCATATTCAGTTGACAATCCATGACCAGAAACACCACACATGACAGCAGAATTCCTTAAATCTTGTTGAGGAACTCCGAGATCCATTTGCTTCTTCATGACCACAGATTCATATTGATCCCAATCCTTATAGAAAAAATAATGGCCTTTCTTCAGTTCATCGTGTTGCTCAGGATGTATGATGTCGGGTAATGGCTTTAAATCAACTGCATCTTCTAAAATATCTGAGCACTTTTGTATGATCTCGCCCTCCTTGCCACCTTTCTTACCGTCAGTACTTTGGGCCTTGAGACCTGATCTTACTGAATTCCATTCGGAGTATGTTAAAATGGAAATGTCATCATCATCTACCCAACTCCTGGACTCATCGTCAGAAACTTCTTCATAGTGAACTCTCTGGCTTGTTTCCTTACTAGGTTCATTTCGAGCTTCGATTAGTTTTTCTTGTGAAACAATAGCAGGCAATTCTGGTCCATTTTCAATAGGCTCATCTTTTATAAACCAATCACATGTATTTCTTGTATCAGTTGACGGCTTTTGGAGAGCCTGACTAACCAATACTTCATGCTGTTGAGTAGATTCAACGATGACACATAAGATTTTCTTCTTTCAATTTCAAAGGTTGGTTTGCATTAGTAGGTCGACATGAGGTATTTAAATGACTTGAATTACTTGGACGCGCACCAGTTGCCTCAAAATTACTTGGCTCAGCCATATCTTCAGAACAACTTTTGCTCTCAGCATCAATAGAGCCTTGAGTATCACTTTGAGGAACACAGGAGCCACAATTCTCAGGAAAACTCCTCGTAGAGTTTACTCTTACACGCTTGGTATTAGATGGAAGTTCTGGGTAGATCTTTCCGGTTCTGTTGTTTTCACGAACAAATGGACCACAATTCTCAGGAAAATTCCTCCTAGTCTCGACTCTTACAGGCTTGGTATTGGATGGAAATTCCGGGTTGATCTCTCTGGTTTCGTTGTTCTCACAACAAATGGACCACAATTCTCAGGAAAATTCCTTGTGGTCTCGACTATCACAGACTTGGTAGTGGATGGAAATTCCGGGTTGATCTCTCTGGTTCCATTGTTTTGACAAATAAATGAACCACAATTTTGAGGAAAATTGCGGGTAGCATCAACTTTTAGGCGCTTAAATGTGGAGGGAGATTTAGTATCGACCATCAGATGAAGTTTCTTCTTGCCTAACAACTTTGTGGGACTCGTTGTTTCCGCTAACACAGACATCTACAATCTACAAAGTACGCACAACTTAAAACCTTGCTAGAAAAAAACAATTTACGTTACATGATTATTAACACTTAGCAAGACAAGGCATTATCAATATAGGAATCGAACATAACAAAGAAGTTACAGCAAAGGAAATATACATTAGGGCGGCTATAGGAGAGCAGAAATTTTGGGGGAAAAAATGGCAGTTTCTAAGTGTATTAAAATGTGTGATAAATGTATTGTCCATCAATAAAACTTGTATTATATGTGAATAATAAATTTTTCTTTGTAATATGTATTAAAATAGTATTATAAATGTATTAAAAGTGATCAAGTGAAAAAAAAATATTATTACTATAAATGGCAAATATATTTTTAATATAGTATATTTATGTAAGTTTCCCAAAAAAATACACTTGATTGGAGCTCCTTTGTTTCTAGTGAAACAAAACAAAAGTTTTAGCATAATATAAGTTATAATTGTATCCTTCTTATTATATCTTATGCAGTATTTTAAAACGTAGGGGCATGAGGTGAGACGTTTCATGCAACATGGGGTGAGGGGGTAAGCTCCGAAATACGAGGTGTAAGTTCCATGAATCTACGGGTAATATCTCATATAACTTTAGTTTATAATTTTATTATTAAGACAATAAGCAAAAGTAAAATTTTCAATAATTTTGCCAATAAATTCAATAAATCAATAATAAATAGAAAAAATATTTAAAATTATTCTTTGAGAAAGGTAACAACATAAAAAATGATACTAGCCGAGATAATTTATAAAATAAAATCATCATCATTTTTATCATTAGTTTCCGCATCTACTAGTCCTTCCCACCCTTGTAATGACCTATTACAACGTTATTCAAAAGACACCTCGTGCAAAATTCAAAATTTTTTGAAATACACAGACAATTTAAATTGGGATGACATGACAAAAATTTCAGAATTTAAATTTGATCCGGATTGACGTCATTCCACCAAAGAGAAATTTTTTTCACTATGGCGCCTCCATTATAGCTCTTGCCAGGTCGCTATAGCTAGATTGATGGGACCAGAACCTAAAAATCTTCAATTTTATAAATTGAGTCCTCATTTTTAGTGGTAAAAATAGATGAGGGTTACTTTAAAAATCCTCTTAGATGGCTCGAAACTTGGAACAATAGAGAGGAGGGATTCTAGTGCAAATCGGGTCAAGACCTACTCGCATAAGGATTCTCCCCATGAAGCTAGAAGTTCGTGCTCATATTTCTTCAGCAGTTGCTTGACGTCTACATTGGCTAGGCAAAACAGAGTAGTTGAACCTGTCTCAAAATGCATAATTCATCGTAGATTTGCGGGAGATTTCATACTTAGGCCTTTGGACACAAAGTTTGAATGGTTAAATGCATTGATTGTTGTGGTTTAGGATGATAAGATACTTGGTTAGTAATGTTGGACTTGTGATTATTGTTGTGTGTTATTCTATGGGTGGTAACCTTTCGGTTATCAGATTATGAGCTGAAAATTTGTTTAGAAAGAGTCGTCTATGGTAGGTGATAGTTGAACTATTTTTCAAATTACGTTATGTATACATATTAACTATGTCATTAGTTATGATTGACTTTTCTCTGTGTGTGGGTTCCATGAGTGAACCAAATTTTTTCTTTATTTGGTATTCATCACATGTTTGTCCATGGCCAAATTAATGTGTTAAATGCGGGATGATTCTTGTGTAGACCAGAAATTGCAAGTCAAACACCGTAGATGATACTTTTGGGATCTTTGGATGGTCCGAGTTATTTAAGAGTGTGTTGTTGAATTATATGTTGGGTTAAGTAAAGAGAGATAGGTAAGAGTTTCACGGACAGTCTACTAAATTATCTAATGGCTAGGGGCTAAGGTGTTGGCAAGGATCATAGGAGAGGGAATTTTCCGATTCATAGAGTTAGTTGGAGATTTTTAAATTTAGGAAATGGAATCAATAGGGAAGTTTTGGTGTTGGCCGGACGAGCGGTATGTAACGACCTATTTCCGTCGTTATAGAAAATCTAACGGGGGAAAATTTGGGGCTAGAAAACTTTTTTGTAGTATTTGGATCTTAGTGTAAAGGGTATTTACTGAGCGTCGTGGGTTAGAGGTGTGTTGTGAAATGGGGATTTTAGAATTCTTTAAATAGCTCACTGGTTCGAGAATGTGATGAGTCCACAAATTTGACTCATTTAGGGCTATATTTTAATAGAAATTGTGTCCTCAAATGCTTATTTTATCTCAATATCTGATGAATAAAAACTCTTAAGTTTCAGGTATTTGAAATTTGAAGGAAAGTATGGACACTACGTCGCAAAAAGGAACGAAAAGGCTGAAAAGAACGAAGAAATGAAGGCCTGAGGATCACCGAGTCCACATGGCGAGTCGCCAAAGGGTCTTACTTCGCCTTTTGTTCTAATGTGCTGAGCCCTGAAGGAAAGGATCAAGTCGGCAGAAAAAGGAGCAGTCGGCGCATCGCCAAGAAGAAAATTAGGCTTAAGGATATGCCTAAGACGGCGTTTAGAACTCGCTATGGGCACTATGACTTTTTGGTTATGTCCTTTGGTTTGACCAATGCGCCTGCAGCTTTCATGAGTTTGATGAATGGGGTGTTCAAACCATTTCTTGATTCGTTCTTTATAGTCTTTATTGATGATATTTTGGTCTATTCAAAAAGTAAGGAAGAGCATGCCAACCATCTTTGTAGTGTTTTGAGATTTCTTAGGAAGCAAAAGCTATATGCTAAATTTTCTAAGTGTGAATTTTGGTTGAAATCGGTTGCATTTTGGGGGCATGTAGTTTCAAAAGTAGGGGTAATGGTATATCCCCAAAAGATTGAGGTGGTTAAGAATTGGGTTAGGCCTAGCTCTGTGACAGAAGTTATGAGTTTTGTTGGGCTCGCTAGCTATTATCGTCGATTTGTGAAGAACTTTGCTTCTATTGCCACACACTTGACTAATTTGACCAAAAAGGAGATACCATTTGAATGGATTGAAAAATATGAGGAGAGCTTTCAAAAATACAAGACTCTTTTGACCACCGCACCTATTCTAGCATTATCGGTTGAAGGTAAAGATTTTATTATTTATTGTGATACTAGTCATTCTGGGTTGGGTGTTGTGTTGATGCAGGATAAGAATGTTATAGCATATGCCTTGCGTCAATTGAAGGTGCATGAAAGGAATTATCCAACGTATCATTAGAGTTGGCAGCAGTAGTGTTTACTCTTAAGATATGACGGCATTACCTCTATGGTGTTAAGTGTGAAGTGTTTACTGATCATCATAGTTTAAATCATGTTTTCACTCAAAAGGATCTGAATTTGAGACAGCGAAGGTGGATGAAGTTACTTAAAGATTATGATGTGATCATTCAATATCATCCGGGCAAGGTTAATGTGATGGTAGACTATTTGAGTCGAAAAGCGGTAAGCATGGGTAGTTTAGCTTGCTTGAGTGTATCCAAGAGACCTTTGGCAAAGGAAATTTAGACCTTAGAGTCTAAGTTCATGCAATTGGGCATCTCAGAAAGAGGTGGGGTGCTAGCTAGCGTTAAGGTAAGGGCACATTCATTGAGGAGATCAAGACCAAACAATTTAAATATGAGAGTTTAGAGGAACTTAGAAAGAAGATTGCGATGGGTAAGGCACAAGAGACCACTCTTGATGCGGATGGTGTGCTAAATTTCAAGGGGAGAATATGTGTTCTTAGAGTAGATGACTTGATTGAGAAATTTTTGGCAGAGTCTCACGGTTCGTGATATTCTATTCATCCGAGTGTGACAAAGATGTATAGAGATCTGAAGCAAATTTATTAGTGGCCAAGCATAAAGAAAGACATAGCGGAGTTTGTAACGAAGTGTCAAAATTGTCAATAAGTGAAATATAAACATCAAAGGTTGTAGGTTCACGTCAAAAAATGCCAATTCCAAAATGGAAGTGGGAAAGAATAGCTATGAATTTTGTTGTTGGTCTTCCCAAGACTTTGGGGAAGTTTGATTCTATTTGGGTAGTGGTTGTTATATTGACTAAGTCAGCCCATTTTATTTCGGTAAAAATAGATTATAATGCTAAACAATTGGCTAAAGTTTATATGAAAGAAATGGCGAGGTTGCACGAGGTACCCCTTTCTATCATTTCAGACCGTGGTACCCAATTCATATCCAAGTTTTGCAGGAAATTGCACAATGAATTGGGTACACAACTCACTTTTAGTATAGCCTTCCACCTATAGACAGACGGGCAGTCGGAGAGGACTATTCAAGTATTAGAAAATATGTTGAGGGCATGTGTGCTTGATTTTGGAAGGCATTGTGATAAACTCATACCTTTGTGTGAGTTCTCCTATAATAATAGTTATCACTCTAGCATTGATATGACACCATTTGAGGCATTCTATGGGAGGGCATGTAGATCACCCATAAGATAGTTTGAGGCTGGAGATGTGAAACCTTTTGGGGTAGATTTAGTGAAGGATGCTCAAGATAAGGTGAGGAGTATTCAAGCTAAGCTTCTAGCAGCCCAGAGTAGACAAAAGAAGTATGCAGATCATAAGGTAAGAGACATGGCATTTCAATCCAGTGAAAATGTTCTTCTTAAGGTATCACCCATAAAAGGGGTGATGAGATTTGGTAAGAAGGGTAAGCTAAGTCCTAGATACATTGGTCCATTTGAGATTGTTGAATGTGTGGGATCGGTGACGTATAGATTGGCTTTACCTCCTAATTTATCAAGTGTTCATCCGGTATTTCGTGTATCCATGTTGAAGAGGTATTATGGTGACGGGGATTATATCATTAAGTGTGACTCAATTGTGTTAGACAAGGACCTCCAATATGAAGAGGTACCTATTGTGATTCTTGATCGTGATGCATGTAAGTTGAGGACCAAGGAGACTAAGTCCGTGAAAGTTCAATGGAAGCATCTTCCAGTTGAGGAAGCTACTTGGGAAACTGAGAGGGATATGCGAGACAAGTATCCCCAATTGTTCGTCGATTCAGGTACTACTTCATTCCTTCCTTAGACTATTTTCCTAAGTTTTGTCACTCAGGGACGAGTGATGGGTAAATTGATATCTATTGTTATGACCTATTCCCGTCGTTATAGAAAAGCCAACGAGGGAAAATTTGAGGCCAAAAAACATTTTTGTACTATTTGAATTTTCCCAACCTTGTCCAAATTTGGATGAAATTGGAGTCCTTGAGGTGTAGGTAAATCTAGTAACAATTGGGTGAAGTAATTACAATTTTGATTA